>JAZGTJ010012989.1:0-15399 GCA_036877575.1 Botia almorhae
AGGCAGTCCCCTCAAGTTAAATCCCCATTCTATCAAAGGGAACCCTTACTCAAAGACAGTAAGTAGATTTGACCGTAGGCTAGATCCATGCTTCAAGATTTTCCCATTGAGGGAATATTGTGGCAATTCAACAGCTTCCAAAAGGTATCTTCCTACAGTATATCAGTCAATTGAAAATCCCGTTTGTAACAACCGACTCCCAAAGGAGGATGGTTCAAAGATGCTCTCATCTACAAACATTCGCGCACACACTGACAATATATTTCTTTTCCCTCTCTCTCATTGCATTTACAAATACATTCTCGCACACTGGCAAAAACGAGCGACAGAGGCTCATTTGAGCTAGCTGCACAGCTGGCTGAGTTCTGGCTCTGAGGAATTGGGGAGTTTGGCATTGAAACTCTGGAGCGCCTCCCGTATGCGCACAACCTCGCTGGACGAAAGCTTGAGCCTGTGCCTCAGCAGGCAGGAGAAGAGGTCCAGCGGCTGGGCTCCTGGTGGGGAGAGCCTGTTGATCCGGTCCCTCATCTCCAAAAGCATCAAGAAGGCTGCATCCTGGGAGCCTTGTGTGTAGGGGTAGTCCAACTGCAGGATCAGGTCCTTGATTCCCTCTGGGTCGAAGTGCATGCTGTAGCCAAAGACCTTCAGGCTGTTTATTTTCATGTAGCCCAGGTTAGCAGAGTGGTCATCTAGGTCCAGTGGTTCATAAAAAAGGGTCTCATTGACGGTGGGATCATCCGTGATGATACGACTTCGTAGGTAAACATGCACCGTCTCAAAGAAGGACTTCCACTTGCTGCCAAGACTGAGGGTCCAGTTATAGCACTGGAGGGAGGCATCCAATTTAGTTCTTTCCCAGTCTGGAAAGTCCTGCTGGTTGACGGGCATGAACCAGCTCTCAGAGTGACTGCCCCCGAAGGGGTTGACATAGATAGCAGGCACGGGTTCCAGCGTGCTGTTCTTGGTGGAACAGATCTGGAAAGAGATCCCCATCAACATATGGATGAGGTTGGACTTGTTCTTGTTGCTCTTGAGGGTGAGCAGCATGCGTTTCCTCCACGCTGGGTTGAACCAGCTGCCCAGGCGCACGTCGTTGCTGATGTAGATCGCGTGGACCTCCATCCGGCTGTCCAACCTGTGAAGGAGGTAACGCATCTCTGCGTCTGGCATGTCAAAGTCAAAGTTGACGTAGTGGTCCAGTGAGTTGGCAATGTTGGGGCGACAGGAGCCCATATGGAGGATGCTGCCTGGGAGACATGTGCCACAGCGGGTGATGTTGTCTGGGGCACAGGATGAGCAGAGGGTGCCCTCACCAACCCTACAGGGCACGGTGCCCTGGCAGACATTGCGTTGATCTGCAGCACAGATGCAGCCCTGCAGTTGCTCAGAGAAGGTGCCATGCACACCGTGCTCGCTGCAGTACAACAGAGACTGGGCTTTGTTCAGCCAAAAACCCAGAGTCCTGCAAGGAAAGGTGATAATTGCAGACATGATTAGTTATTGCAGAAAGACCATCTGAAAGGCTTTATTCACTAAAAATTGCGAGGCTTCTTTGACATGAAAAATTATTCAAGTAACATGTTCGAACTGTTCATCGCAGGACTTGACATCGGCCCTATTTTCTTTGTGGTAAATGAGCTGTTCATTTCCTCTGGCTGATTGATAAGAATATTAATCTAATGCTGATGGCCTGTTCTTTGACAAAGGCAAATTGTTTTTAACCGGGAGAGGAAGTGAGTCTTAAGAGCAGCGGGCACGCATGCGAACAGACAGGGTTCCTTTCACTCTCTTTCATGCAATTTAGCAAAGAGACAAGTCACCTAAATTAATGCTCCGACTCCACAGGCTCTCCATTATCTTCCTACTCGCTGCACGACTGTTGGCGCATGCTTAACGGTATACATAAATAAAATCCGGTGCTCTACTTGTCTGCCGTTTCTCTGCGGGGTTTAGTTTCATAAGACATTCCCGATGCCCCAAACTCTCGAGTTTATGAAACGCACTTATAAACCCACTAATGTAACGTTCTTCTCATTGAAGATGATCATGAGGAACTTGAATATCAATTTAATCGGTTAAATAAACCACTAGACGCTAAGCTAACACGTTCCCGCTGACTTGGGGAGAATGCACTTGGTTCAGTCTGAGCTCACATCGAAATAGTTGGTTTACATTTATCTCGCTTTTGTTATGGAAATGAATTGATGTAAATGTCAAATGGTATGAAAAACAGACAACCTAGAAAGGTCTTTTCATTGGGATTGGCCGAGCTCTGCTGTGCAGTGTCACTGTGTTGTTTCACACACAGCGGACACATGGGGAAGCTGTCACAATGAAATGAAAGTCTTCGCACTGATGGACGCTAACTACAGGCTGTCACCCGTGTGGAGCTTCTGATTATAGTGTGCACGTATGTCCACTGTTCAGGTGCGTTCTCTTCAGGAGGCGGAGGGCTAAATGTTTCCTTGTCGTTAATATCCTCCAGCCTCCTGTTTCAATTTTTTTTGCTGCCTGTACCATGATTTCAGAAATGTGACGACATGATTACTTATTAAGCACCAACTTTTTCCTCACAGAATCATAAGCCAAGTAATTGCCCTATAGCCACAACAGCTGAACCATGTAAATGTGCTGCTTCAGTGCCTCTTAGTCATGCTCTAAAACCACCAAGCCATGTGGCATATATTGGGAGAAAACCAAACAATACTCTTATAGACACAGAACCAAACAGACAAATGCACAAGGGCTAAAGTACAGAGTGAAATGCTCATGGCAAACAGAACAAAGTGTTAAAGCTCACCTACAAATGAAATGTCATCATTTAGCCTGCTCACCCTCATGTCCTTAAATCCTCGGTCTCCGCTAACAAATTTAGGCTGTAAGAACGTTTCCCTAACATTTCCACTAATAAAACGTTTAAAACCGTTTTTTTTTTTAATCCTTTTTTGCCGTTGTATTAACATTACTGTTTAGTTAAAAGAACGTTATTCAAACTTTATAATTCTCGAAGTTTTTGAAACATTCCACTATCAATGAACATTTTGATATATAATGTTAAAAGTTCAACTAATGTTACTGCAATAACTGTTTGATAGAACTTTCAGAGAACATTAGCCAATGTTCTGAGAATGTTCCTTGTTAGCTGGGGTGCTGTGTTTTCTTGTGGAATAACAATTAACGGGAGTGTTTCTGAAGAATCTCTACACTGCTTTTTATACAATACAATGACATTTCATAATGACCATGTTTGTCAAGCTCCAAAAGGAACAGAATGTTCCCTGTGTATTCCACAGAAAAAAAATAACAGCACATAGGTTTGAAGCAGCATGAACAGCATTTGGAATGATGTTCCATTGTTGAGTGAACTACTGTGTTAGCTTCCTACCGGCTGCTGTTTATCCTACCAGCTTATCCTTTTAGACTACTACTGTAAATTCATCGGGACTATTACTGTAAACAGATCAGACTTGGATGACCTCATACTGTAATGATCTCTGTACCATTATGAGACCCTGGGCTTTCAATACAACTTCTGTAAATCTAGTCAAATAATTGTCTGTTTTACACCCCACTCACATGCCCTAAATTATGCATAGATACTTTTTGTTAGGATGAGCTAAGCACGGAAGTCTGACTCTGTTTATCTAACTGCAGGGATGTGTGACATTGTACCTTTCTCTAGGCTGGCTGATCTTTGGCTGTGTGGGACAGCGCTTGCTGAGAGCAAAGAGCTTGCGTACTATCTTGATGGCTTTTCCCAGCACCACTTTAGTGCTCGCCTCCAGCAGACCATAACGTCTCTGCAGGACCAGATCTGACGTCCAGAACTTTAAGATAGCGGAGGTGTTTAGAAAGCGGTCCGTCGGCAGTTTCTTGAGAAAGGCCTTGAACTCATCTGAAACGCAGAAAGAAAGAGTAACAGAAGTTATTATGGTTTTTATTATTACGGCGAAACCTTGGAGAAGATGAATAAACTATGTAGAGCTGTTATGAGCTTCGAGATCTGGTAAGATGAGACAACATGAAATGGTTTATGATATGAATGCATCTTAGGAAACCTCTATATGAGTTATTGAGCTGCTTACAGTGGCTGTTGGTAAAATGGTGCCAGTGACAATAATGTTAATCACCTGACTCGCTACATATCACTGACTAACTAAATAGCAGCAGCACAAAGGGGCTATAGATGTGGAGGCTTATTAAAACTTTGACAATCATTTTGTACTGCTGATTGATCACTACCTGAAATAAGGACAGGTTGTTGAGCTAATTTGTCTTTGGAACGACACCGTTTAGTTTGAAACCTCATATGCTCGGTGAAATTACCCAACACCTTCCATTTCAAATCACAATACGAGCTGAAATAACAAAACATTAGCGGTATTACCAGATATTATCGAGGGGTATTATCTGGCAACCCGTTTGATATTCTTAGGCCACTTTAAAAGGCATTAGCATTACTCAAAACTAGGAGAAATGGGAACATACGCACAGAGCTCAGCGAATCCCTGATGTTTGTCATCGTGAGGCCATAGAAAAGGCTGTCCATTGGTGTCACAGGGCATTACAATATGCAATGTGCACCCCAGTGTTTCAGGCCGTTACAGTGTGCAATAATTCTGCGTGTGTTGAGCCCAGAGGCCCCAACGGACAAGACTAAATCAGAGTGATAACATTAGCAGTAGCTCAGACTGTCATCTGAGCTCAGTTTAACCGCTATTCTGCTTCTACAAGGTCTCCCTTTCCAACAGCTCTTTGTCTTATACTATTATTTTATCTGCATGTATCTGAAATCAAATAAGAAGCCTACAGTGAGCACCGTTATGTCTCACAAAACATAACTGTTACAGTTATCAGCGTGGTCTGTAAATAATCATGGCGCTAGCTCAGGCTAATGCTAAATTATAACACAACTTAAACCTAAACTGGTCTTAGCTAGTTTACGCTAGCAGGAATGCTAACTCTTGAGAAATGACAAAGATAACGCGTTCATAGCGCGTGTGTTTCTTCTAAATATGTTTGTGTAAAAGCTTTTACTAAAGCGTCTGTTCTCTTAAAGTATTAAACTTAAGGTATTTTGAGGTAACTCTTTTAAGGAAATACACAACATATAGACTTGATCTAAAAATAATCCCTTTAACATATTAAACAAAAGTAAATATGTACTTTAGAAACACAAATCTGCGAATCCCAGACAATTGATTAGAACTGAAAGTGTCGCCACCTGTGCAGAGGTGCTACCAACAGTTATTTAGATACAATCCCAGTAAACATCAGTTGATGGCAAATGTATTTATGACTAAAACCAGATGGAACTAATAAGTAAATTGCAGTTTTGCATGACTGAATTTAATTCCAAGCTCAACAAGAAACGCTGTTTTTGTATTGGTGTACATTAACGTGTTTGACTCCTTTTCTGATTTGTGTTTGTGTGCATCTGAGTGTGTGTGTGGTCACAATTCCATCCATTCTTTAGAAATCACCTAAAACAGCATAAAATAGGTCAATACAGGTAACTAAACAAATGTGAGGGCATTAAACATTAACACATATCTTATAAATACAACTTATCAATTAAATATTCTATGAACTTCAAAGGATTCATGACATCTGTGAAGTCATTTATTCATTTTCATACAAATGAAAACATGTATGTGCTAGAATCACACTGAATAACTTAAACCAATGAGATCACATTAAATAATGACATGTTTAAGATTCATCAACTATTTTTTGTGATTTCTGTTTCAATAGCATTGTGTTTTTTTTTTTTAAATTCAGTATTTTGAAGGCTAAACTATCAACGAAGGCATCAGATTCTCTGAATAAAATTGTGGAAAATGGGGAAGACGTTACAGAAATGACTTCAGTATCCTCATGCATCTCTACGGCCTGTTTATTTAACTCAATTTGTATCTTTTTTTTTCTGCCTTTCTGTGCCATAACAGGCTAAAGAGTCTATAAAGTGAGTCGCAGTCCATAAATGAATAAACGGAGTCGTTTGATTTATGTATCCAGATGATTCTTACAGTATACGTAGGCAGAACCTTTATCACTCCATGAATCGGACTCTGATCTGCAACACATTCGTTTTCATTGCGTGATAACAAAAGGAAGCATTTAATATGTACATTTAAAACATAAATCCACAGGGGCCAAGATCAGGGTTGTGATATGGTAATATAACCCAATAAAACCCACAGCCAGTCATTCTGTACCCATCACAACAAATCAGAAAGCAATGACCTACCGGCCTGTCCTCACGTGCCAGCATAAAACGTAGCCATATGCAGCAGTGCTTTTATGAGATTCTGTTAGTCTCTCTCTCTTTCTCTCTCTCTTTCACTTGTTTTTCTTTCCACTGTTGACAGTCAAATATTGTCTCCATCTTTTCAGCATCTCTTTATCTCTCCCTCTCCCACATTCTGCAAGAGTGAAGATCTCATTATTCAGAGCACATTTAAAGAATCTCAGCCTCCTTTTCCATCCTCTTCCGCCTAACTCTGGCGTTTATGACTTTATGGTCAAATTTATGGACAATTTCGGCCTTCCTAAAAATGTCAGATAAAAGGATGAGGTTATTTTCTTTAACAAAACACGCTCGTTTTGCACATTAGCCCTTCCAATTTTAGATGGGCATCAACAGGCATCTAGGCTTATTCACTTAGTTGCACAACAAGGGCTTAACAACTATGTGCCCCATATAAGTGACTAAAGTCACAGTCTCCAGAGAAATGTCACCTTTGCACTCAACACCACCAGGTGTTTTAAAAGAAAAACACACAGTACTGATTCCTTATGCAAATACAACACAGGCCGCAGCTTGCAATTCTCAAATGTGTTTGTACAGAATTAGATCTGTTTAATAAGCGAGCGTTCGTGGTGGATTCATCACCATGATACGACAACAGCCCCTTGTGGGCATTATTATAGAGAAGGGTTTGGGAGGGGGGACTGTGACATTTACTGAACTTGGAACATTAGACGTGTTACTTCTTTTGCATCCTTCATATGGTTTAAACTTTAAAAACTACAAAGCAATTCAGGGCAGAAGGAACCAATGTGACTGCTGACGGAACTACAGAATGCTGGATTTTTTTTTCTTTTCTCAGCTACAGAAAATATTATTATTGTAATATAATCTTACAAGAACGAATCAATCTCACTGGGATACAATCGTACAAGATTAAATATAAAATTTTGGTCCAGGCTTGATCTGAAAACATAACCTGCCATAATGTTCTGACAATGGTTTTCCAACTACAGGGCTTTAATTGGCAGCCCTACAACTTCTTTCAATGGAAAACAGAAAAGCTCTCCAGTAAGAAAGTTAACAAAGTCTATGCAACTATTTGTCAGCCTTCCCCTTTATTTCAGAAATTCACTTTCAAAGTGCCTAAATGGATTCATTTTGTGGCACAAAGCTTCTGCTACAGTGATCTGCCTTTTTTTTGTGCATTAGACAGCTGTCAGACTGAGCCAAGCATGCCTGCAGGTAAAGTCTGATTTATTTTTGTAATTATGAGCAAAAAATCAATGAGACGCAAGCTATTCACAAGTAGAGGCAATAAGGAACTTTAACTTCGGATATCAGGCTGAAAGCAAAAGCAGCCGATGTTGTTGAAATTACCCATTATAGCCCAGCCTTACAGTTTTTCATCAGATGCAAATACGCCCCGCAAATTCATTATACCTGTAATGAACTGCTTTGCATCTAAATAGCAGATAACATAATTATCACCCCCAAACTCCACAGAAGTTGCGTTTCACGCAAAGCAAGACACATGAAGTTCTGAGGAGTGAAAGGGCCTCGTCTTTTTACTAGCTTTTGAAATATCGTAATTGAAATTTAAACTTTTTTAATCAGGACAGAGAAGATAAATCAGATCAAGGATGTTGAAAGTGGAACCTTCTGCCCTTCAGCTTGTTTTTTCTTCATTTTCAGCGAGAAAACAGGACACCTGTATAATATATTCAAATGAGCGCTTTCCCTCTTCGCGGGAGGAACCAGCCGCGTTATCTTCTCCGAACACCCTGCAGAACACACGGTGTTGCCTGACCTCTACGCGTCTCTTATATCGCTAAGTGGAATATGATTTTAAAGCCGGGGAAATTTGGTGGCTCCCAGAGGAAAGGGCAATAATACACAGATTAATCAAATAACGGCAACAGGCTGCTGAATTATGGCCTGTTTGGAAAAGCTGACTAGTGACAGCGCTCTGATTAGATGTTTCTCACAGTGTTAGAGCGAAATGAAGGATATTCACTCGGTTAATCAGAGAGTCGGGCCATAGAGATCGAATTTCCCTGGACGTTAATGCAAAATTGAGCTGTCCCTGTAATTGTGGAGAAGGACATTTGAGATATGAACAAAACACGGCTTTCAAAGCTTTCCAAGAACTGATGGAGTGAATACGCCTGGCAATGAGAGCCATGACAGATTTTAATGGACCAACACATTTCCAATCTCAGCAACATACGTATGTGTTGTTATATTTCCAGGAGTCTGTCCAAGACTTTGAATCATCCGTCTTTATCACCGACAAACAAATATTTGCTTTGTATATTGCCATTCTGAACGGATTCAGCGTAGAAGAGACTTGTCAAAAAAAAGGGAAACGTCAAAACAATGTTTTCGGATGACAAAGAGAAAAACTAAAAATGCAACATCTTTCTTTAAATGATAAGCAAGACGTGTAAAGCACAGGATACCATTATAATGCATAGCTAGAAACCTGTTGAAAGAGAGCACTGCTTTAGGAATAAGAATGAAGCATGGTAGGAGCTTGTCTCTGATAAAATACTGCTCCTCGTACTCCTGTTGTCATCTGAGCTCCAAAGCGGTCCCTGAAAAATATTCCCTGCTCGCTCTCGCTGTTGGTGAAACCCAGAGCCATAAATACAGAGCCTTTACCCTCCTTGTCTTGGTGCTGTGCACTTGCGATCACTGCTTATTGTACTCGGGTGGGTACTTTCAACAAGGCCAGGCTGTGCTGTTAAGGTCTCAACCTCCAAAATCTTATAAAGGAGATCAATCCTAACTAAGACTGTAATTTCTGCCTATCAAAATCTGGAGAGGAGAATAAAATGCTCAAGACGGTCACTCGTAAGTTGTAAAGTATTGGCAGAGGGCACTGCAGTGCGACGTATCATAAATTTGGATTATTACGTCCACAGTTGCAACATACACTTGCTCGCAAAAACGAATAAGATTGAGGGAAAAATGTTTATTGTGGGTTCTATTGCACAGAACTTATACCATTAAACATGGAAGCATGCTTTTAATACTCAGGTTTAAAAGATTTATGCACCATGCAAGGAAAATAGAGACACACTTTTTTTAAACGCACACAACTGTATTGCAGGGTGGGCATTCATGGTTTAAGTAAATGATGTTCATTCTAATCACCTCATGCTTCTAAGTTAACAGAAATTATAGCCGTGCTTATTTTTCTTAATAGGCCATTAATACGCAGCATACCAGGCCACCAAGTTATTATGAGTTTGTGGTGCACTGGGGCCTGGTCTGAACTTAAATGGGGCAGCAGGATAAATGAAACCCTTACGCATTAACACAGGCGTCGGTGGGCTGCGAGCGCATTCACAGCGATGCATCAGAGGCAAATGAACTGTGCCGTCACACAAGCCGTTGGTCGTATCATTAAAAACTGAGAAATGACGGCGTGCAAAAGCCTTCAAAAAATAAATGCAAAATTGTTGTTTGGAAGCGAAAGTGGCTTTTTGTTGTTGTTGTTGGTTGGAGATGTTTGCGTGACCTTTTTAGCTTAACGATTAAAGTGCAGTGGGTCAATTCCTGTGCTTTCCTTTGGTTTTTGCTGAAGTCGAGCTTTATTGTTGATTGATTGCGTCCACGATTGTCGTGCTTATTTCATGATCATCAAACCACCTTTCACCTGTACAACAAATCAGAGATTCTCAGGGGAACATTTGGTTCTCTCCTCCGCTATTTGTGAGAAGAACAGTCAGTATTAAATCACTCGGCTACACAGCTATAAAACCTCATCTCCCCTCGTGTCTCTGAATTTCAAAATATTATTCTCGGCCTCCATGCAAGGTCAACAGCATTAGGTGTCTGTGCTGTTTATTTAAAGCATCTGTTTGAAGTGACTTTTTCCTCACTCATGCAGAGAGATTCAAAGTGAGAAGCGCAGCTATTTTTATACAAATGATTACAAGAGCAGAGGGATTCAAACTCGCCACCATATGTTAAATGAAACGCCATAGAAATAAACTTTTAAGATGACATTAGCATAAGCTAATAGGCTAAACAGGAAAGCTAACAGGCTAAAGCCACAAAATGAGTTGATTTCATGAGCTGTTTTAAGGCTTAAGCTGCTACAGTGGTGTTTTAGCTGGCTAAGGCCACATTTCAGTTCTGTGATGTTTCTGTCAGAGTGCCACATGTATCTCTGAAGAATTTTTTAAACCACCTGAGCCTCAGGGCTGGAGTCAGGTCTGATGCCCACGTTAGGATTCTGACAGCGGGGATGACATCACATGTTGGGGAGGCAGTAGTTCAGTGACCTTGATGCTGTCCAGGAACATCACTGAGGCGCTTTGCTCACTCTATCTGCTGGCATCTTTGTAGGGGAAAATTCTTTGCTGTGAGATCTTGTCTAAAGCTTTTCTGACAGCTAATTGCTGTCAGGTGAACGAGAGCTCTAACACGATGCTACATGAGATTCAGACATGTTAGCAAGGTAAAAAATACTACTAAGGGGGTAAATATTCATATCACATTTACATTTTTTTAGCATGTGTAATTTATGGAATATCAGTGAATGGTTTTTCACCTTTGTTTGATTTTAAAGGGCACCAGGAATAGTCCAGAGGTACAAATGCAAACAGGCGCAGATGGCTTTATGAATTAAACAGGTGTGTAGTTAAACGCTACTTCCTTTACATACCCAAAACAATGAACGTTTGCAGCATCTAATTAGGGCTGTTGAATAATTTTTGCATCGCAAAAAAAAAGGAAAACATGTTACTGAAAAGGAAAACATTGTATGGTTTGTTCTTTTCCTCCGGGGTTAGACTGCTCAGCAACTCGGCGCCTGAGAGACACTTTCATAACAATTAAAAATGTCTTCAAGTCAAGCATTTGATGTCTAAGACACTTATTTCTTCAAATCTGCTTTGTTACTGCTGAATAAAAACTGTCAATCTGCTTTTTTTAACTGAAACAATCATGATCAAAAGAGAAAAGGAGACAAAGAAAACGAGAAACGTTGGCATGATGACCCACAGAACAAATCCAATGTAAAATTATGATTTCTATCATGGAAATACGATTGTGTAGGAAGTAAGATAAAGGGCTTGGGTTTACATCTACAGCATGCATCATGTTTTCACCCACACTGAAATTGCCTGTATGTGGCTGATCAGTTGTTTTTGATTTATATTAAGTTACATTACATAATCGTAAACTGACTGCCTATTGTAAAGTGATTAAATCTAAACAATACAACAAATATAGGTTTATTAAAAACTGTGAACTCCTTGTGCACTTGCCATTTGCGGCCATTCAAGCCCGATGGCTTCAAACATAAACATGTTATTCAGTACCTGTTAGTCTAATCTATAAATGAAAATGTGTTAATTTTACAAATAAAATCATGACGCAGAAACAAGACTTTATATTCAATGCCGATACTATATTAAATCACAACTATGACTACAGCAATACTGACAGCAATACTGACGACAATAATTCAGTATCACATTTTTGTAAGTATTCAGAATGGTTCGGTATTCAAGCACGCTGTTGCTTTCTATACCCAAATCTAAGCCCTTGCATATACCATATACATTCACTTTCTTTAAAGCCTCATTATAGCGCGATACAGATGCAACCCCTGCCTTCTCTCTGTCGCACTGAATCTATATTATGTCTTTTATTCATAACAGTCGACGATGCCGGTAATGGACCGCTCCGAATCCCAGAGAAAGTGATGCATGTCTGTTCAGACTGATCATCATGCTCGGCACAGTACGGATATGACTTCCAATTAGTCTCCTAATGTCTTGCTTTTCTTCCTTTGTGTGATCTGAGGAAGCAAATGACCTTGATTTCCCTGCTCTGCGAGAGAGATCGCTACACATGTGAATGCTAATACCAGTCTGGTTTTTATAGATCCAAGCAAATATATTATTTAACAGGGCAGTACAGAACAAGGGAATACCTCCTGTGCTGTGCTCTGCGGTGATGTACCAGCAATAACATGTAATACCTCACCGCCAGCAAAAGGGCTCGTGGCACACCGTAAATCTCGGCAATCGCAGCAGGGGGACGAGGATTGGTTTCAGGCTTTCTTCCTGAAGGAACTTAGTGTAGCTTTTATTAACATAAATGGTGTTTGAGGGCCTATTTTTGCTCGCACTTTTTAACCTTTGCAAAGTAAATCTACTCTTTCTTTTCGCTTTTCCTGTAAACTCTGAGGGAGGACTTCAATAAGAATGAATTGCACATGCTGTCTGGGTTATTTTAGGTGTGCTTGACCTCACAAGGTCTGATAAATTATGGCTGCTATGATCAATAGAAACGGTAAACAAACGTTATTCTAAACAAAAAAGAAGCCACTAGATTTCTGTAGTGGTAATAGCTCAAAGTTGATCCGGACAGTTAAATAAAAATCTGTAATGCAAAATTTGCATAGAAAAAAATGTGTGTTGGTGCTAAACATTTGACACGTAGTGTCTGGTTAAACCGATTGCAGTTGGTTAGTATCAAACGTGGAGGGTTTGCCTGGAAATGCTGTGTGCAAAAGTGGTTAAACTGCCCTTAAATATCTAGGTTAGATTGTGTCTAAACTATTGAGTTTTTTTCCCCATTGTGTTCTGACTGTTTTGGCTCCGTGATGGTCTTTGCTCAGTCACATTAAAAGTAATCTGACATGCCTGACATGCAGTAAGCGGTTAAACTCTGTCCTAATCTCACTCTGTTCCAGATGTCACCGTGCCAAGGTGACACCAAACTGTCAAGCCGTGATGTTCGTAAATCCAGTTTGCTACCTTTTACTTTTCAATGGCTGACACCGATGTTTTTCAACCTCCTCCAAAGAATGTAAAAAACATCCTTTCGGTGTTTGAGTTAAATATTTGGTAGTCAGTGAAAACCCACCGAGCCGTCCACAGAACTGCACTTTTTACACAGACAACCATCACATGACAAGTCAGAAAAAAGACGACGGCTGCTATTTATTTTCCGCCTGGCTAGATTTATCGTATTTACTTGGTTCAGAGTGACTCATGGTTGCTGTAAATCTGACGGTTTGCTGCCGTCACAAATGTTGGCTGTGGTACAGGCCGATATCAGACCCTCACAATTACAGTTTTATTGGGTTTGCAGATATTGCCTTGAGGTACCAGAAGCTCAAATGTAAAATGTATGCAGAAAATACCTGACAGAACATCAGCGCTGTGATGTCCTTTCTCATTGATGCTACGCAGCAGCGAGTCAGAAATTAATAAGGATTTGATGACAAAATGCTGCTAAAATGCAAAGGCAACCGTTTTATATTAGCAACACCTAATTTAGTTCTAAATATTCTGTTGTAGGCCTAGTTACACATATTAGCATATAATATAGGAGCTGATGTTGACTTAATTGTACTGGTAACAGCCAAACTAATTATTCAAATTAAAGAGTTAGAAGAAAAATATGCCCTATTAAAGACAAAAATAACCCATTCATTTAAAGGGTAGAAATATTCCTCTTACATGCACCCAAAAACAAAACTGTACCGCTCCGTTTTTCCAAAGCTGTAGGGGTATATATGTATACCCATATCTCTGGTATATTTCATTAAATAGAAACAAAATAGAAGCAGACACAAATTAAACAACTGTTTACAGTGATACATTAACAATATACAGTAAATTTATAAAAACCGTCTCTACCGAGCCCTGAAACTCAACAGGAGACACATTTAGTGGGATTGTTAGTGATCTGACTTAATCAAAAGTTACAGATTGATCTTTGTTTAGTCTTGTTGATGTCTAATAGAAAGAATTTAGATATTAAAGAGTTCTCATTCATGATGTCTTTCCTATGGGCACATCACCATTAAATGGATCAATGCCATTGAAATGAATTAAACAGCCTATTAAGATGCCCAAACATCGACTGTGAAGCTTCCTGTCATTTCTCATCCAAACATTAAAGACAGCACAAAAGAAGTGTGGACATCTTAAGTAGCTGTTGGTTGAGCATGTCTGACATGCAGGAAAAACCGCATCTCTCGCCCAGCATTAAGTTCTCTATCTCTTTCCAGTGCGGCGAGTGCCTTTTGATTTCGATGAATTTCTATCACAGAGATGAAGGTCCAGTCTCCTCTGAATGCAGATATTGATTGTCTCTCCAGTGACTGCCTGAAACAACTTCACAGCAATTAGAGCAATTAATCTGAATGGTACAGCCACTGTCACCGCAGCCCTGAAACGCATTCAATGCAACTTTCCCACAGGCAAATGCGCCATATGCACAGGTGCAACATATACTTATATTCTAACATCATCTCACAACCTCATTTCAAACGCGTTACATTTGCGCTTGCAAAAAAGCATAGGATGTTGTGATCAAACTGCCATTTTGTAAAAACATAAAAAGAATTCAATATAAAGTATACAATATATGAACGTATCGTTCTGTGTGTGGGCGAGTGCTATTTTTAATATAAACAATGAAATTAATATAACATGAAAAATCTGTAGCGCTGCATTATGGAGAGAGAATGTGATTTCACAAACGGTTCAGTTACGATAACATAATCTTCCAGCAACATCTCGGTATGGAATCATCTAGAACAGCCCTCCTTCTATATTAAGACATCAGAGGACATAAAGCTTATGGCGTCTAGAGCAGCAGATGTTTAGAGCGGAATATTGGATTCCTTCAAAGATAAGATTCATTTCTGTCCTCCATTTATTACAGATAATTAAATCTACGACAGCAGTGCTCCTGGTAAAAATCTTTGCATTGATGCTATGAACTGTTGTCTAAATTCTGCCATGAACACTGTGTGTGTGTGTGTGTGTGTGTGTGTGTGTGTGTGTCTCTTCCAGATGACATTATTTAGAGGTGCTCAGTGGGTGATCTCGGCGAGAAATGTGACCTGAATTGAGGCCCTTCTCTCCTCACTCGATTACCCCATGTGGATTTGATTCTTTTCCCTTTACACGAGCACATAGATCAGGGCCACGTACAAGATGAACTGCCATTGTCTCTCACATTTGTCAGCAGAAGCAGAGTGGAGAAGTGCACGGTCTACCTACAGGTCTAAGTGGCAGGCAGGCAGAAAGTGACACTTCTAATACCAGCGCTGATGAAAATGACAGTATTTTTACTCAGACGAAAACTCATTTCGCGCACACACACAC
>JAZGTJ010012990.1:0-15399 GCA_036877575.1 Botia almorhae
GAGAGGGTGCAGGGGATTGTGGGATGGTGTTCCAAATGCGAAGGAAATTAAAAATATGACGACAAGTAGAAAGTCAACAGACAACAGACAAGCTACATTTAGTGGAATCTCAGAAAAACACGTACTGTCACATTTCACCTTGCGATAGAAAAAAAGCAATTTGTAACAGTTTCCCCAAATGCTCCTTACTGTAATGCCTTAAAAGTTATCATACTCTAAAATACACTTCTGTATAAATGCTTTCATTCATTACAATAATAATAATCATTATAAAGAATATATTTTAATGAATTGTTTATGCATTACACTTATAAAAACTGAGTGAAAAATACGCTTAACCGCTATGAAAATACAATTAACTGCAATGTCATAATACAAAACATTTCATGGCGCTTTGATATGTTTGTTTGAACTATCAGAGTCATATCATGGTATTTACATGCTACTCCTAAACTGAATTTAATCCACATACATTTAAATTCATTTAAGTTTTTAAAATAAATGTCATTCCCATACTACCAATATATGTCATAAACCCCATACAAAAAAAACATACATGTGTTACCGTGGAACTTTTTTGCTATTCTTCTCAAGAGAAACAGGAGAAAAGATTTCGGAGGAAAAATAGCTGTAAAAACATATCCCTGTCCCGTTTCACCGTCGTCCAGACCTGCACGAACCAGTTATGATATCATGTTTAAACATTTCCAGCTACTCATCATGAACCATAAAATCCACGCAAACGTCTCTCATGCGCCAACAGCACACATGCACCCCATAATAATAATGATAATAACCAGGAAAAGTCTGTGCCACCGAGCATTGACATAGACAAACCTTCACCTATAACCATGACAACAGAAATCAAGACATAAAGAAACATCCCCAAAGATCTGACACACAAGAACCGCCTCACCTGCACGCTCTCGGAGTCGCATGTGGATGTGCATGCATCCATGTTGCAACACACCTCCGTGTGACTCTGCAGAATCAAGACGGCTGTTCTCTGTTCTCCCTCCAGATCAAACTGAACCTTCCTGCTGCAGTCTGCCAGGATTTGTAGGACCAGCTAGCTTTCAATCTAATAACTCTGTAAGCCTGCGAGTGTGTGTGTGTGTGTTTGGTTTAGGGCAGGTACGTTACATGAGGTGATAAATATTTCTATCCCCTGGAAAATTTCTGAGTGTAATTTCCTCAAGCGTGGGCGTTGTTTAGACCCCTAAGCTGTGCGTGTGGGACTATTTAAATGCCGGAGTTAGTGTGGATGTGCGTGGGGGTGTAGGGTATTAGATATAACCTTGTTGGCAGTATGTACAGTATGTTTACTACAAAACCCTCATTCCACACACACAAGCGCACATGAACTGTGTCCCCTCGTGTTGCTTCTGTAATTGGTTTTCTAATGATCATCACGTCCTTGTCAAACGTGCATCCATCCGATTTTCTGTTTGAAATCTGTGATTTCACACGAAGATTATCTGAATATCAGTTCACAGGAATGACATTAAAGGCAGGGTAGGTGATTTTTTTTTCCCCCCAAAAGAACCTCCTCACATACTGATAGCAATCACTAAGTGGTCTAAATAATTATACAGATATATATCTGTATACTTATTAAGTATACTGTATACTTACAGCATCTTTTAGTATACTGTATACATACTGGATACTGACAGCATCGTTTTAGTTTACTGAGATTTGCCTAAGTACAACATAAATCTGCTCACACAACCATCTCTGTAAAGAGGAAAAGACTTTGTTTTGCTTCTGCTCTGTTATTGCATCAGCGTTCTATTTAACGACGGTGAGGATTCGCAAGAAAAGGGAATTACTCGGACAAGCAGCAAAGAGAAAGTATTTAAATTCTAAACTCTGTGTTACTTCACAATAAGAACTATACCCAACGATCAGTTTAGAGATTAGTTTATCCTATGAAGAATCTAAAGGATCTCTCTCATTAAAAAAAAATTATAACAATTTAGTTTTGTTATCGTCATTTAGTATCATCTTAATGAAGCTATTAGATAAAGGTATTTACATACATTCTATATCACCATTTATAATCTGAATTTACGTGAATTAACCTATTCAACCTTACATGCCATTAGCTCTGAATATTACATGCCAATAATTCTTAATAGAATCGTTTATAGACTTTTGTGATAGCCGTATGAAATATGATTAAATATCGGTTAGCATTTAGCATTTTGGGGGCGGTACTAAATTTAAAGCAAAACCGAGTTCTCAAACTTTAAGAATGCTTAATATCCTACAGATTTAGCAGGTGTGTGTAAATCATCAGTTGTGTGTTTTGCCTGTTAATCAGAACAATGACCATCTAACTAGCGGTACCATATTCAACCAGCAATATAAACAAACAATTAGGAGCAAGGTAGCATTTTACAGCAGATGGCTTACACGCTCATCCAAGGCACTGGAGTCTGATCTGAAGTGCCACAGGTCCCCAAACAATCCTCACTGTCCTTTTGGCATTCAGAGTAAAGTGCAGTGAGCTCCACTCAAGTCTTCCACAATTGGGTTTGTAAATAACAAAGAATGTGTATGTGCATGTATGTATATTTGTGTGTGTGTGTGTGTGTGTGTACACACTCTCCCTCAGCAGATCCCTCCCCTGCTGTCTGCCAGCAGCAATGCAATTACCTGAGGGGACCAGGTGCTCCCAGCAAAAGAAATGGTGCAGATTTAGCACAAGTGCCCCAATACAGCTGACATACATCTGAGCACAAAATGGCCCTTGTCAAAATACAATGATTCAATTACACAGGCCAGTGGTGTCTGAGCATCACAACGGCCTGTGATGTCCAATAGGGCTATTGCTTACATTTACAAGGCCCGGCACAACATTTCATTTCCTTTCACTTGTCTCGGATTAATATTACAGTATACAGCAGATTTATGTGATTTGAATAAAACGGTAAGGTGTGACTATTCTCACATTGTGATGTATTTAAAAATCCTTAAGTTATTTAGCAAACTTTTACAAAGTTACATTCACTTTGGCAAGTTTTATTTACTCACAATTGGCACCTTATTCTAAATGCTCCGAAAACTAAAACCTTTAACAAAATGACAAGCTTCAAATGACAGCGATTGTGTTTTCCATACGATTTTATACTGCTTATGAAAGTCCAAGATCTTAACTAGTCCGTAGGCATTGCAAAAATATGAGTAATCTTGCAACATATGGAGAAACATATGCAGTGCTGAAGATAAACGGTTCATGTATGCTTCTGAGAAATCAATGTTATGCAATACTGTTTTTCCCAAGAAGCTGTGTAAACCTAACCAGGAAATACCGCACGCATACAAAAGTGAGACAAATTTCCTCCTGGAATATCTGCTTTTATCTGGAACCATTGTGATATCGTTGCGTAAATGAATATCTTGATAAGCACATTATTTACAAATGCAGATCACATTGCGATTGTTTCTTACAGTACTTTACTGTAAATGACACAAATGTTTCACCATTTACCCAAAAGCCTTTATTATTTATGAGGTCAGTACGGCGAATGAATACGACATGAGAGCGTTCACAGACGTGTGGTTTTCTCGATTGATGACTGACTGATGACCAGAGGTCTCACACACTAATCCGTGACACTGTAGATTCTGCATTGAAAAGACATTATCCGTCTTTAATTTGCATACTTTTGTGCCCAGTCCACATCCTCCACACCGCACCGCCAACAGACACTCTCCAGCAGCTATTACGCAACAGTGAAATCATCCAGTCGTCTGGGCCTTGTGATCATGTGATCTTGCGAGACATTACCTCGCCCATCCAAGTTGAATTTATGCTTCTGGTGGTTATTTAATGGCGATACAATCTGCGGGGAAAAATCGCTAGGAAATGAACAGTGATGGAGAGCAGACCTTAACCGCTCAGACAGTGTGCGAGAATTAAAAAAACAAAAAAACGGCAGATTTGGAGAGCGTAACACAATGTGCGCACAAGGCCTGTTGCACCTTCCAATATTTTGACTGTAGTTGACCAAAACTCTCGTGCTCTGATGACTGTCGCTGCTGTGTTTTATGGAGGACCTTGAAGAGTTATTTATAATACTGCAAATGATCTTTTCAGTGTCTCTGTATATGTCACCTCACCTTCAAAGCACAACTGCAAAAAACTGCAATAAACTTGCTAGGTGATCAGCCAGTTTGTGAATGACTACTTATCCAGCCTGACTCATCCCCAATGAAAAGTCAGGAGAAAACAGGAAGTCCTTTATTACCCAAACGGTCTGTGTGAGGGCCAAGGGCCAATTCTTACAGCTCATAATGGTTCTTCAAAGAACCGTCCAGGATGGTTTATAAAAAGAAGCTATTACAGTAGTCATGAACTGTGGTTACGCAGTTACCCATAATTCACTACCGTAATGAAAAGCTAAATATTTAGAAGCCGTTTCAGATTTGTAAAAGCAAGGACACAAAATAAGAAATGACGAGCGAATGAGACGCCCGTGTGCTCCGTCGCTCATCGGCACATCTGGGGAAAGATTAACAACAGGATGAAGAGATGTAAGAAAAATCTGAAATTACCTAGAAAAAGGGGAGAGCGCTTTCTCTGGAGGAAACATTACAGCAGCAGCTGAGTAAGTGTGTGGATGAACGATGGAAGATGACGATGATGTGTTACAAAGAACAGAGGGCATTTGTCTGATCTATTACAGCGTCTGACACACATCCAAAAGATAAATGCAGAGCGCTCAGCTGTTTGTCTTTGGTGGGGTAGATTTCTCTGGCAACGCACACCTTGCCCGGTGCTGTCTGGTCCTGTTGGGTAGTGAACTCAGGTAATTGGCTCTGAGTGACTGAAGCAAGCTGAGACTGGCCCCATCTCCACACAGAAAGACAATCGTACTCGAGTAGGTGCGAGCTGACAGACAAACCTACAAACTAATTCTGTTTTTTAAAGAGCTTTCAGTCATTTTTAATTAAAACCGAAAGCACTCCGAACTTTGTTTAAAATCACTTAAATGACTTGTCAAATATTAGTGACCTAATATAAATTGTCGTTTTTTTTAAATGGCTAAATTTCATTGTACAGCAATTCCAAGGACAATGAAAGGATTCTATTCTCTATTCTAAATAAATAAAACAAACAATTCTACTTACAGATTGTGCTTAATTTAAATAAACAGCAGTTTATAAAACAATATAAACTTTCTGAAACTATATAACTATATAAAGTGTGTTTCCAAAACATCCAAGACATGCAGTTAAACCATGTCTTGGATGTAGTCAGTAGTCAGCAGTATCTGACTTACTGTAAATACATATATTACTGTAAATACATTTAACTCCTTTAAAGCAGTCTGAAGGTCCGAGTTAGTTGTGTAACGGAGGTGACTGGTAATGAGTGCAGGATGAGACACAGGCTGTGATTCAGTGGCCTGTACTGTTTTGTGTTTGTCGTGTGGGTGCCAAATGTTTCGTCATCTACAGACTGCAGTAAATAAAGACTTTAGTATATATACAGCCAGATTAAATTGGATTTTAATGTAGCTTTTTGAAAATGCACCGCTTTGTGAAACAGATTCACGCCTCAGATATACATCTGTAACCCAAACTACAGCATCATAAAGCAAACACCACTAAAGATTCAACAACAGATGCATTGTCAGCTGTTCCCAGATCTGACTGACTACCTGTAATATAAACGTTTGCCCAAAACACGCTGCCGTGCCGTGTCTCTCTACCGTCACCTTGTGGTCACAATGTGCTACAGCAGCCTAGGGAACCTGTTACACAGGTCTATGCCTTTCAGTCAGACAAAGACCGTTCTATTTGTTTAAAAACTGAATGGTGTCTTTTTTTAAAAAGGTGTTTAAATACTATTTCCGTTCTTTGCTTACTATACAGAGACCATTACAAATAAGCCATTCTTAGGCTGATTCCCACATAAAATGTAAACACTGTGTCACTACCAAAACACTCTTTGTTTTGAGCATCCCAAATAAACCAGCAGCGTGAGTTCAGGGCAGAACCTTGTAAATATTAAAGGCTTAAATAGAATAAAGTGGTCCCACCCAAAATCACACGTTTGCTTTGATAGCCCCATAACAACATCAGGCAAAGCATAACAACACCAGCTCATCCAATGACACGAGATTAGGAGGCGGAGCTATCCGTTTGCCCAATCAACATATTATTCTTCATGAAAGCATTATTTTTGTTATCCCATTTGAAATGACAAACTCTGGCCTATCAAAGACCGATTAATAATAATGACTTATTAGGAGCTGATCAACAATTGAAACAGTGGCGAGTGACCGGAAAGGTGTCAAAGGTGAAAAGGAGGCAGAAAACGCCCCCACCCCCTCGCTTCTCTTGCACGCTACCCGTAATCTTCTTACATAACCACAGCCCGTGACCTCGGGCAACAGACAAGCATAAGGTGGAGGTTTTCCTGCAGGCCCACCCCCTACTGCGGACCTGGTCACATTATCATAAACCCGAACCCTCACACACTCACCGAGACACAAACACGGATACACACTGCTGAACACAAGAAGCTCACAGGTCACAGACAGGTTGTAACCAGCAACCGAAGCTCAGTAATATAACAGTTCTTTTGTATTTTCTCCTTTCAAAATAAAATGAGCTCATCTCTCTGTTTTCAGACTGCAGGGGGAATAAATAACTAAATGCCGGACATACCCAGCTAACAGGGAACAGTCACAAAGTGTTGGCTAACATTCTCTAAAAGTTGTCATTACTTTATTTACTTTATATTATATATATATATATATAAAACGTTAATCTTTAGTAGTCAGTGGAACATTTTAAAAATGTTACAGAATTAAAAAAGTTTGGATAACGTTAGCTTTGATGTTACACAACGTCTAAAAAACGTGTTTTGAACATTCCTAGAACTTTCAATGTAACATTTAAATATTAACTAATATCATATCAACTATTTTCGGCATTTCTGTTGCTTCATGAAAACATTAGGGGAACGTTCTTACAACCCCAAATTGTTACCTGGAAAGTCAACGTACGTAATGCAGTTTTACTCGAGCAGAAGTAGAGATGCTTTTTTGCTTAAATACGACGTTCAGCAGCATAGTAGCAGCTATTTTCAAAACAGCGCAGCTGAGTTTCCAGAAACGATCTGGATAGGCTGTTTTTTGCTGATTAAACAAATAAAAAAAGCCTGCAGATCTTTGTTCTGTGCTCTCCTCTGTTCGTTCTCCTGTTCCTGAGAACATCAGCTTATGAGAGGGAATGTATTTCACAGTCTAATGGCCAAAGAGGTGACATCATACCCCAGCAGGGCTCAGCCGCTCTGAGCTGATCCTTAAAACCACAGGACCCTCCACCAAGAGACAGACAGAGAGCAGAGAGCACACGCCGGTCTTCAGACAAGACTGTATGAAGGGTTTCTAGTGTGCTGATTTTTACCTTTGAGGCATGACGGTGGTCTGGGCAGTCTGGATGCTGGCACCCCACAAACTCTTCTTCCTGAGCAGCCTTCTCATCTAGAACATTCAATCACACACAGAAAACAACCTTTTAAAGACATACTACAAGACTGATGATCAACAGAGGCTACAATTCTACATTCGTTTCTACAAAAACAATACACACATATTTGGCATACACTGCTATTCAAATGAACCTGCACTGCATTCAAGCTACACGTCTGATCAATTTGTGTGTTACCTGAGAATCAAACCCATGACCTTGTTGTGACAAGCACCTTCAGCCACTGAAACCCTACTTGGGTGGTTGCTATGCAGTTGGTAAGGGGGTGACATGGGGTAACCATGCAGGTTGATTACTAAGATGATCAACAGAGGTGACCGATTTAAATGTCCACCAGTAATATAAAGCAGACGTTGACAGAGGAAGTGATGAAACTAAAGCTATGACCAAAATATAGTTCAGTGTCACTTTCAGTCAGTTATTTACCTCAGAAATATGCTCAACACAAAAGTGGCCACACCATAAACCTGAAAAGATGAAGCCATTTCATAAACAGCAAATTAACTTTATCTGCTATATGTTCTACATCTGTAAGAAGCTGAGAATTTCAAGACGGTTTATTAATTTCCTGAAATTTAGTCATTTAACTCTTAGCTTACAGATAAATATTCTCAAGAAAATGTCAAACGTCTTTTTCATCTGGAAATCGAATGTCTGCTTTCGCCAGCAATTCTACAAACATGGTTTCAAATTTGCAGGAATAAAAGCGAGTCGTCTACAATCACAAACGGAGCACAAAGCATGTGATGCAACACTGTCTGGCCACATCACCAGCAGCCCGTTTCGATTTCCACTTTTCACAGGATTTATTCCCTTTTACTCTCTTTAACTTCCTCCTGTTCTCTCTCTCCCTCTTTAACACAGACAGAAATATCTGACCTCAGCACTGCGGGTTAGGCCCAAAACAAACAAACAAAAAGCAAGCAAATTCGTGTCCATTGTCAACACACACAGCGTTGATGCTTGTATGTGCGTCCACTGATGCAGTCACTCTAAATGCTGTGACAGAACTCTCACTGTGACTAACTTTCTAATAACAAACAATAAACAACAAAATCCATTACCAGATTCAAACATGTTCTGAAGAAAAAGTGACCGTTTGTTTGCCTGCACCAATCTCATTGCCATGATGCTAGGATGGTTTCCAGAGTATTGCTATGCAGTTGCTATGGTCTCCTGGGTGTTTTTAGCATATTGGTATATGGTTGTTAGGGTGTTGCTAGGTGGCAGTTTCCTGGGCCAAGTCAAAAAGCCCATCTAAGTTTCTTGGATATTCTGGTTTCTAGCTATAGTTTGGGTTCCTCCAATGAAAGACTGCAACCAATGAAACAATGAAAGCCAATGGGGTCCCAAACAACATTGACTTCAAATATATTTTTCTGTGTTCCACCGAAGACAGAAATGCATAACGGTTTGAAACAATTTTAATTTTTCAGTGAACTATCCCTTTACTTTTTGTGACAGTAATGCAGTTTCTTACGTAACATCTTCAATAATCATAAAACAGAGTAAAGCACAAGACAAAGAAGCAGAGTACTAAAACACACGGTCCTATAACCTCATAGTCTTATCCAACAAGACCACACAGCAGGAACCCTCGACCTGGACTGTACCATGTTTACCATGTATAGGCAGAGTGGAGGTTTTTAAGAGCATGTTTACGTGTAGCTTTTGTACAGGCTTTTACGGGGAATTTGAGGAATGCTTTAGATCTGTAAATGTATTCCTCAGTTCTGTACCTCAGATATGACTGGCACACTACTGGAAGAGTTCTCCTGCCTTGCTCTGGAGGTTGAAAACCTCGTCAGCTTTAGACACCCGCGAGTTATATAACATAAGGTATCTGCTGGAGAACACATGGCAGACGGCAGCCTGCCCGGGTATGAGGTGTTTCACTGGCTGTCTGAGATGCAGCCAACCGCAGCATCCCCACGCAGACAGGATTAAAGAGTTTAGAGCCCCCCCCCGTCTGTCAGAAACAACTGTAGTGAAAACACAGCAAGTCTATTCAGTGACTGTATTTTATGCCTGATGATCATAACAGAACAATCAGGGCCAGAATGAACATTTTAAAATCCACAATAATTAACAAGTTATTTCCGAGTAGTCAAAATCACCTAAATGCACATCCCTAACACAGAGATTACATTTCCTTTTTGAGAACAACAAAGCATGCTAATCATCTTAAAAAAGACATTTGTTTTGTTTCAAATTCTATTTAAAGAGTTCCATGTCTCTTATTTATAGATTTTATGAGTTGTGCTCAAAATCTTGTCAGTCTATCATCTGAGCAAACAAATTCCCTTTGTTTCAGTTTTCCAAAATTCTTTCATTGCACGATTACGCTGAAATGAATATCCCACGTTTTGTGTTGTTTCCAACATTCATCTAAAGTTTCATTTTGGACATTTTCTATTCCATTATATTAAGCATATACTGTTGGGAATGGAAGTGTACTAAAGTGTCAAAACTGGCACCTGTACACTTATTATAATGCATGTTATGCCAAACGGGCTTCAGTTACTTGCAGTTACCCTGGCTGGCTCACTGGCAGAATCACGGCATCATTTTTCATGCTTTGAAATGAAATGTTCCCTAAAAGTTTCCCGTACAAATACAATGGACCTGAATTAAATCAGACAGCTCAATGATTCTGGTTAGTAGCTTCTCGGAGTGTGACAGCTGATTGTGTGAGTGGATCCAGCCTTACCGTAGACATCATGGATGACATACAGAGAGGAAGACCATGAGTATCGCTCTGCCCCCCGCTCTGTCATGGAGGAAGGGAGGGGTTCGAGCTCATAAGCACCTCGTTTTCTCCGGTAAAGGAACATTTTGAAGGACAAGACTGTAACTGCTATAACAAACAAATAGGCACCCTGCTAGCCAACCTTAAAAGACTTTCAAAGGAAATAATACCCACTCACACAATAAATAAACACCCAGCATCCAACACGGCATCTTTATGTCCACCTGTAATGTTTGTGATAAACACAAAGCTGGATATAGTCAATCCCAAACAATTCACCATAAAGCAAGCACCTGCGTTTACCTCATCTCCTCTACCAACTGAACTTTCCTTTGATCCAGATTTAACAATTCCAAACCATGAAAGTGTGAAACTAAGCCTGCCAAACCCGGACCTGCGTTCCAAACCCGAGCACATTCTGGCACCCATTTCACAGCGAGCGAATGTAACGCTACACAACCAACCTCAATTGAGGACACATGACTGATTTTTCCTGTAATGTCTAACAGCCTTCAGCACAAAGTATGTCAAGACACCAGCATCTGATTACCTAAAGGTTCCCTACTTCTCAAAACCCAACAAGAACAAACAATACTAAATCCTTCCAAAATTGCTTGAACGCTCCCTCAATAATATCCCTCCTCCCTTGAGAAGACGAAGGTGCTTCTTCATAAACTTCATCTCAAGATGTTCATCTCAGAATGGAGATGCCCCTCTGTCTTTTCCTTGCAGACCCATCAGTGTTTCTGAGGCACACTGGCACATTGGTGTCAAAGCCCATGCAAGCATTTTGGGCAAGGAGAACTGGTTGACGGAGGGTGTTCGGCCCACACTTTCAGACAAATGTTGCATTCATACAGAGGTAAAGTGCATGCTGGGATTTACAGACTGGACCAGTATAGGAGAAACAAAGATCTCTTGCAAAGCCCTCCTACGTGGACAGTGAACTTTGTCTTGATTTGCACAAACAATAAAAGCCAGACATTTTTCTGCATTGATTAGGGATCTGCGTCTCCATTTTCGGGAGAGATTTATGCATTACGAAGGCTGTGTGACCGCCATAAAATCCACAATGAAGTCAGCTGTTTCCTTGGATGGACTCCAGCCAACGGAGGCTTCTGATAATGACTGCAGTTAACAAAAGAAATCTCTAAAAAGGAAGAGGTGTATGCAAAGTTGGAATGACATCATTTCCACTTCGCTTTTTAAACGTTTTTTGTGCGTTTGCTTAAAGCACGTTAAGGGAACATCAGAGCCTCTGGGTAAGGCTGCTTCGGGTTGCTTCAGTCGTCCTGCCGTGAAGAATTACTGTGAGAACGTTCTGTACTTGATTTGGAGGGGAGGGACAATGTAGCAAAGCCATTCAGATGTCCAATTTTGGGATAAGAAATTAGAGGGTAAGGCCGGGGCAGACTCGCTCTGGGAGCCTGGCTTTGCTGACATATGGTAGTAATCCGAACCCAGGCTTTGAAGAAGTAGCTTTTTAAATGAACAGGCCCGTCATGTGCCGGGGGAACGAAGGCAATTTCATATTATAGGACAGTCAATGATTTTGAGATGTTGCCAGAGGAAAAGTGGATCTAAAAATTCCACCCTAGTAGACTTGTGTTAGTTGTCTATAGTGAAGAGTTTGAGTGTGTAAGAGTGACTAAAGGTGTTGTGCGAGGTTGAAAGAATAAAGGAGAGTGTTTTCCTCAGAGCGGAAGGTGTTGATAGGTGGAGATCTGTTTGACGGTCTAGATGCCAAAGCACTGGAAAATAGTAACTAACTACAAGTAAGTAATACAAGCATTAAATTTAGTGCTATACTTAACCCTTAAATAGTACACATACTTTCTATAATGTCTTATTAAACTTACAATTGATTAACTTTGAGGTCGGCTCCTGTGTCAGTAAGCTCAACCACCTAGCAACAGCCCTGAAAACCTAACAACTGACTAGCAACAATGTTTTGCAAGAGCAAATAAACCAGGAAACGTACAGCCCAGTCTTTACGGCTCGGATTTAAATTGAGCAAAAAACAATATTAAACTTCAAACTGACAAACAAAGATTTAAGGGTATTTAAAAGCTCAAAGCTTGCATTACTCCACTGCTTTGAAACGTCTACAACATACGGCCAACTGCTCAAGATAAAAAGCAAAACATGCAGGCAGTCAGAAGGACAGCCATGAAAATAACTGATATGCATTTGATTTAAACCCTGTTTTTCAAAAAACCCTAAAATGTTACAGCTGATACAGCGGCACAGTGGTATTTAGGGACATAATGAGAAGCCAGAGTGTTTTTCTCTGTGCACAAGCAGATATTAGAGAGCTCATCCTTGGCAGAGACACGGTTATTAACAGACTGAGATCCGCCTAACAGACTTAAGGAGGAGGGACACGCTGGCCTCAGGAAACTTTTCAGTAGTAGCTGGAGAGAAACACAAAGTGATGCGTGTATACATATATTGGTCCCCTTATATAATATATATATGTGTGTGTGTGTGTGTGTGTGTGTGTGTGTGTGTGTGTGTGTATATGATATATATGATATATATCATATATATTGTCATGTGACAATGACTTTTATACTGTACAAACTGTATACATTTAAAAACTTGCGTGTCCTCACAATGTAGATGTGTGTGACTTTTACCATCCTTGTGGGGACATGTGGTAGAAAAACAAGCGTGCGCGCACACACACACACACACACACACTTAGGGGACTGAACTGAAGGAACAAGCATTTCCTTTCAGGCTTCAACAGCAGGACAGAATCAGTCAAGAGCCAAACGACTCTGACTGCAAGTTCACAGGTAAATTACTGCTAATCTCATTCATTCCAGGAGCCCAATAGCTGTACAAGCACTTAAATCAAGGACAGAGCATGAAGGAAGAACATGATGCTAATAGCGGAGCCTTAAGCCTTTCTTGTGCATGATAAAAGCAAGCGGAAAGCTGGACAGAGGGAGGGATGATGGGAAAACTGCCGGGGCCATTGACCTGTAGAGGCAACAGCTGTGAGAGACTGTTCATGACATCACAGGACTTGAAAACCTGATAGCAATAATGTGTGTGTGCCTGTGTGTGTTGTGGGGGGGATGGATGTTGTCTGGCTTTATGGTTATGGATACAATGTCTAGTAGGTCAACAATACAGTCTTGCATATAAGGGCCATAATTGATTACTCGCTATAGTAAATAAATTAAGTTACCAGCTTCATCAGATCATTTTCAGATCATTTATCTTTTTTGACTTTAGTAAACCTGGCTCCCAGTCAACAAAACACATCTAGCCAAGAGGAAGACAAACAGCTTATTAAAAATCCATCGACACTTCAGATAATAAGATTAGTCCTAAAGCAGAAGGATTTGCTAGTGTTTGAGGAGGAAAGAATTACTGAAAAGAGGAATAAACCGAAAACTGTTTTTGAAGCTAAACACATGAAGCTAAAGTGTCATTCAGACAGCATGCTTCCAAAATGAGTGGAATACTAATACTAACATGTTCAGATAAAACAACCAGTTTTGAGTGGTCTGGCACACTATAGTATAAACCCTAAATGTGTCTTTATTTGTGCAATTGACCAAACATGACCAAACATTACTAGTAACGTTTCATTTTAAAGCCCAAAACAAACCTAGTTTGTTTAACTTCTAAACAACAACACCCTTGAAACTATCCTTTTAAGTTCATAATACTTAAAACCTGTAGTACAAAATGTGATGAGAAATACCCATAAGCCATTGCGCCTCAATGTTTTAATGTATGTTTGGTGAAGAAAATAAGTGACAGGGCATTTAAATTTGTTGAACATATAAGGTCAAAGAGGTTTTTAGCTTATTTTAGTTTTATTGATGTTGTCAATAATAGTTTTCTGTGAAGTCATTGATCAGTTGACTAGCGTTCCCTTTGGTGAACATGGACCCATCAATGAAATCGCATGTCAAAATGGAGCCTGGTAAGAATTTTTGTGGACAGACAGTCAATTATTTAATGACTGACAAGAGTCAGTCATGATTTCAGTATTATAATGGTAATGAATTTATTTCATCAATCAAGTACAGCTTGTCAACTTATAAGGGTTTCAGTGTAGAAAATAAACGTTATAAATGTGAACTACTAATTTTACGTAAAGACTGCTAACGTAAACCGGATTTGTCTACTGAATCCAGTTAAGTTTCTATTTTGATACAACTTAACATGTTTGGTTTCACTTTGTGCAAACACTAAAGCTTAAAGGTCAAGTAATCTAATTTTAAAGTGTTAGAGTTATTTGCTAACCCCAGATTTAAGAAGCCTTTGGTGTACTCCAAAAATCACAAATTTAGATCAGGCTTTCTATAAATATACATTCAGAATTAAATCTTAATCTAAGATTGAATCTAAGCCTAATCTTATTATGATTGTTGAGCTCAATATAGTGATGGGGGGGGTAGAAAATATTTAACTACATCTGTGTAAACGTGTGTAGCTACCTGTAAAAATACTAATCAGTAAGAACAGTATTTTGTTTTTAGAATAACAAAATACTGTATTTGTATTTTGTTTTATTTATACATTTTATTTATACAAATTTATACAAAATACTGTATTAGTAGTTTGTTTTATTACTGCACACAAAATATCTACTGATTATATACTCATTAATGTTGGTTTCGCTCAGCAACATGTGGACAGTGAGAGACCAAATCCATAAACACAATGAACTCGTTAATTCAATTCAGATTAATTCATTTTCACATTAATGTGCACCGTTTTATTCAGATTGCATTTGCTCAACATGCATGAATGAATTTATTAGTGGCTAAAGCGAGCATCAATATTGCATTTGCTTGGGTTTTGGGTAATGATCTGAAGAACTCTCTGACCCCCCAAGTATCACATTTTAGTGCGATACAACAATCACAGCACCCATCAACATGGCAACTTGCCAACAACTATTCAGAAAACCTTGGAAACGACAAAGCATCTGCCCCAAACAACCACGACACCACTTCGATTTTTATGAATTCATGAATCTACATCACAAAAAGGCCAATTAACAATCTGTCTGATCCACAACCAAGACCATCCACGTGCTCTTTGTGCTAAAACTGTATGAATTGTAGATTGTAAATAAACATTCAGATTATATGGCATTACAATTAACT
>JAZGTJ010012991.1:0-15399 GCA_036877575.1 Botia almorhae
GTCAGAGGGCGCCGGGAGGGAGTCTCGCCATGGCGCAATTCAATGTAGAACCACAACTGGGTACATCATTGTGTTACGTCATGATTGGAGTAGTTTCACACATGCTTCAAATGTTGTCACGCTGTGGCCATTCCCTATAGTGACGTTATATAACACAGCGCAAGTTACCTCGAAAGGGCATTGGGGAAATGTAGGGAAAGTGTTATTACCAATCCAATAAGTTAAATTCTGATGAGGTTAGCCTGGTTATGTTAATATAATATCAAAACATTACGGTACTACTATTATCACAAGAAAGATGCACTATAATTCCTGCTTAAGTACAACAAATTAAGCATTGCTTTTCTTAATAGCTTTACAGAAAGAACCCTAAAGTTGTCGTATTGATAATATGTATGTATTTGAGTAATATGTATAGTTTAAAACAAGAAATTTCCATGTAATTTTCTGCAGTGTGTGTTATTGAAATAATTGTAATATGACTAGCAGAGAAATGCTACAGGGTACCAACTCAAAGCATGGTAGAGCAAGATTCTAACAATGCCAAGGTCATGGGTTTAATTCCCATAGAATACACACAAAATGTACTTTCATAGGACTGTAATTCACTTTGGATAAAAGTGTCTACCAATTGCATAAAGTTAAGTAAATACAAATTAAATGTCATGTATCAGTGTAGATATTTTTGACATGGTCCCCAGCATGGAGTATTGGTTTGCTGGTGTCCCCACAAGACTACTTAATTAGCATGGTCAACCAACCTGGTCAACCACCTTGGTCAACTAACCTTGTTGGTGAAAAGCATGCCTATGTTGTTGTACCAGATCAAACCAACACTAACCATCATAAACCAATCTGAACCAGAGAACTAGTCTTTTTAAGCAGGGTATGCAGTATACAAGCCTCTTGTTGTAAAATAATGGCAATGAAGGCTGCAGTTTTACTCAGATGTTTGCAATAAGGATTTAAAACTGTTTTATTAAGCGCTAAACACACTAAGAGAAATGGGTAGATGAAACTAGTCATTTTAAGCAGTGGCAAGCTGGGAACATAAGAAAAGATTCTGTTGTAATCCATGATTCTTTGGAAGGAGGCAGCCTTAGGAAGTCATATCTTGCCTTTCTTTCAAGCATAGAGAGTTTCAGTTGCCTGCCAGCATGGAACTTCTGGCAGAAAATGTTTAGCAAACATGCAAATTAAGTCACAACAAAAACATCACTGACTGCTCTCCAACTCTCAGTCTTTGGCAAGGGAATTACAAAGAATACCAGTGGAAAATGTTTGCAGATATAATAGAAGTCGGCAAGTTGATGCATTGTAAAAAGTATTTGCTGAGCATGATGAGTTAATAAACAGGAACTACTCATAAGTAATCAGATGATGTGTAAGAGTTAGGCTGTGTAAAGGAATTAGAATTACCCTAGCCCTACCTTTAAACAGAGGTCAGAAAACACTTTAAAGACATCATCTCTTCTTATGAAAAAGAAAACCATTTTATCATTTGCATTAATAGATTTATATCATAACCTTAAAAATTTTGGTAAATCTATTGTCTCAATGAAACTGAGTTCACCTAAGGAAGTCTTAACATGAGTGAACTTAGCTGTTTTAGTTAAATAAACTAGTTAGTCATGCCATTCAAGGTCAGCCACTGAACGTATGTCATTTCTTCTTTGTACTTGACAGTGCAACTGAATTTGCTAATTTACAACATATTTGTATTCACTTGAAGAAAATTGGCTTGATATAAACAGAATAGTTTACCAAAGGGAATACTAATCACCATAATGGTGACAAATGAAAACAATTTGCAACAAAACAACATCAGCCATACTAAACAGAGCTACAACCTTTATTGATTTTGAATCATTTACAAGTCTCCATGCACCCCAGTGAACAGAGCAGGTCAAGATAAATTAAAATGATTTATTGACCATTTACTATTGAAAAGTGTGGGAAACTGTTCTATGCTAGTGACAACAACAAATCATGTAAAACTTAGTTATTATTAAGTTTATTTGTCTGGCACACTTTTAGCCAAAGCCTTAACCTAACTCTAAAACCTGATTGTAACTTTTGCCTCTCTATTGCAATCTCTGTTTGAAACATAAAATTGCAGGTTATTTTATTTACTTTTATTTGCATATGTTGAAGTCAAACGAACATTAACTTAAATTCTAAATCTTTATTATAAATTTACGTTTTAAATCAGGGTAATGTAAGGAAGCAGTTTTAGACCGTTTTAAACACTGATCTGGGCTACATTTCTCAAAAGCATGCAGCCCTGTTATGTACCATTTCAATAACTGTTTTTTGTTTATTTTTAACTAAAAGGTGAAGAAGTTGAGGCAAATTTAACCAATGTGCTACTTAGTAAAATAAAATATTAAGCCTGATCAGTTTTTTATTTAACAGAGAGTTTCTTCAGTTGAGTAATAGTCTCAAAACATCAATCAAGTCAATTTGGTATTCTCACAGAGTGAACTTAACAGTTTGCAAGCACATTTAACTCATATTTGCAAACCATTAAAATGTTTTTACTTACTCATTTCAGTTGAATTATCTTAAAAGTACAAAAGATAATTAGAGTATAATCAGGAGAGAACTTGATTTCAAAGACCTAAATCAGGCATTTTGGTAGCAATAAGTGACATTTAATTAATTATAGATCTCTGCTTGATTGTTTCTGGGGTTGCAAGATAAATGCACTCTAATTGAAGTGGGCTATTTGTGTATGCTTTCTAGTCTGTTGGCGTCTAAATGATAAGCTTTCTTTATCCTACAAGCTTTGTTCCCTTGATTGGCCAAGTGTTTGGCATGCTTGTCACTGGCAAGTGTTATGCTTTTTGTTGGTAGCTACTCTTTGGCTAACAGCATATTGTTTACCTGCTGAAAATTATGTTTAGAACCCTGCGAGTGGCTTGTCTCATGAAGATGTACATTAACACATTAGCACAGTATATTCCCATAAGTTTCAATATCTTCACCAAGCAGCATAAATTGTATGATCCCTTAAAGGTTTACGGGTATAAATTACAGCATATTGTACTTGTACTTTTAATTAATCTCATGTTAAATGTATTGTAATTGTATGTTAAATGTGTTTTTTGGATTTAAAAACCCAAAAATTAAGGTATATTAATATCTGATTTATGCTTTGAAACTAATTAGAAAAACTTGATTTTTTTATTAATAAGATTAGGGTTTACAGTTTATAAATTGAGCAAAACCCAAAGAAACATGGAGATCAATGTCTCCACTGTAACCTGGAAATCTAATATAGTGATTTCTGGATTCACAATACAGTTATACAGCCATTATGCAGTTAGCATCTTATACAGTAAGCGGCCATTATATTAAAATATTTGACCACAAAATGCTGCAATTGACCAATCAGAATCAAGGATTCCAGAGAGTCATCTATTAAATACGTTAAAACCTAGTACTGTATGTAAATCAAAGTTTGTGAATGTCTGGGCGACAGATGCTTGTTTTATTAAATTCCTTAATGCTTGTTTATGGGTGTGGTGCGTGCGTGTCAGTGCGAACGGGGTTCTTTTACAAATGAGAACGAGATGAACCTCCATCTAACTCCCTCCTGTCAGATTAACAGCAGATGAGTGCAGGAATGATGTAGAAAAATTAGAGGTTACTGAAGTTACAGAGTCACTGAACAGTACTGAGAAAGCCTAGAACACATTCATCCATACATATTTCAACATAATCTGAGTAGATATTATAGATGCAATATCTTATGAAGGACTGGAGGGCATATAAAACACATGCCTGCAACTTAATTTGTCTCTAAATATGTATCTTGTAAACTATTAAACTATTTATAACATTTAGATAAGCCACAAAACATTAGAGATGCTTTTATCAAAAGCCATTTATTTTGTTTCCTCTCTCTATTCGTCTCTCCCATGCTCCCTCTCTCCTCATCTTTCTATTTCAAGGCCTTATTTCCACTTGGACTGAGGTATGACATCATGATTCCACTGACATAACTTGGGCGATATGGGTGTTAAATAATTTCCACATTTCTTAGAAATGGCATAATACAAGTAATACACTCCATCAGTCCATCTTCCCCAGACATGTGTGTGAAGAAAAAATCTAGCATGAATACAGTGTCACATTTTATACCATTAATAAAATACAATAATGAAATACAATTCCTTATTTAAATCAGATTAAAAATATATAATCCTTTGATTCCTGACACACACACAGACAAATACATGAAAAACACATGCACACACTTCAAAGGCTCTGGGGTTCATCTTAGATGCAACAAAATGCTGAGAGATATAATCTGCATAAGTGTCAAGTATATTTCAAACACACACACAGAATTTTGGCAGATTAATTTGGGATCAGGGTGGCCTGTGTGTGCATGTGTGTATCTGAGAGCTCTCGACTTGAGACGCCACTAAACTCAAACCACATGTTTGGGAGAAAGTGTGTGTGTGTAAGAGAGAGAGAGAGAGAGAGAGAGAGAACACCTTGCTCGCCGTTAATGTTGCCAAATCCAATGCTTTTTCTGCACAATGTCCTGTACTTCTGAAGCTGTCTACAGCTCATAAAGACAGAAAAACTGCAATTCCCATAAGGCTCAACTACAGCCAGGGCAAGCTGCTTACAATCACCAGAAGTACAGAAGACATATATCAACATGAACTTCAAAAATATGTTTCAACCCAAATGCTGAGCTCATAATAATACTAAGAATAATAATAATAATAAGAAAAATTAATAATAATACTTTTAGAAGAACATTATAATCATGCCATTGGTTAAGCCAATGTTGTTGTGTCAGGCTGGTCTAACTTTTCAAACTAACAGAGCAATGTTTTAATGGAGCCACAGTGTTTATATTTTTTATATCAACCAACTAATGGCTTTCTGCTGTCCCTACATTTTAAACTTGGAGACAAGAACTTATTTTAACAATGTGTAATGCACCCAAAAACAAAACTATACACACATGCATACTGTATATAGTGCAACAAACACACACACAGACATGTGGGGCAGACTGAAGAAGTCTGGGAATACTGATGTCATTTGGATGACATCACGGGTGTGGTTAAGATTTTAAGCCCAGAGTTCATTTTGGTTTATCCCTCAATTACAATCAATTACACATTCTCATTCTATTCACACAACATTTACACACACACACATACACAGTGTCTGTATGGAATATTGAAAACCTATCCTGCAAATAAACTACCAAAGGCAATGAGAATTAAAATGACACTTTATGGGCTTTGCTGACTAGAATAACAGCTGTATTCAGCCTGGTTACTTCAGTTCTTATAACAGCCATGTATTCCTGTACACATACAAACAATAGTTATTTAAAATGGTAGCATAATGCACATTTGTATTAGATTGTATGCTTTTGGCAGATAAAGTTATCCACTACTTACCCTGCACTTAAGGTACACATTTTACCTGTATGTGTGTTCCCTGGAAATCAAACCCATGGCCTTTGAGCTGCTAAGAAAAACCTTTACCTGGTGAGCTACAGGAACAGTCAACATTTAATCATTGATTAGGAACTGACTGATGAGAGGATTAATACAAACGGGCTTGTGATTGACTGATTGCACACAGATAGACACAATAAACACACTAAAATGCTAAAAAAAAACTATTGATGTTTTTCCACAGTGCACAGAAAGTGTTCCACACATATGGATGGTCCTTTGGCTGCAGTAGTGTGTAAAGATGGAAATGGAATCCCCTCAATAAGACACTTGCAAATATTTGAGTACAAGAGTAATGATAGAAACCATTGTGTTACGGACAGCCAGCAAACAATTTGAGTCTCATTTTAAAGGCCCTGCTGCTCTCACACGCATATACACCCTGTTTCTGTGTGTTACAGAGAAAGAGCAAGATAACATGAGACTAACCAATGTGGCCAGACAAAGAAATTTTGTAAAATACTACTAGTAGTATTTTAGTGCTTATATGTTATTGCTACACAAACACATCTAATTTATGTTGCAAAAATGGCTTTAAAATTAACTGCTGAAAACAAATGTAGTTTTTGGGTTCTGTTTTATAATTATTGAGACCAATTTTTGTTAATCACTACCCGCCAGATAAGAACCACTGCTGTACACACACTATAATGATTTTATAGGCCCACTCTTGGGAGCAGAGTGTGGAACGTGAGCCTGAGAGAAGTTTGGGCCTGTCAGCAGTGGCCGTAAGTGATTAGGCATAACCTAAACACCATCTGAATTAAGCACCAATCAAGTCTGCTCATAGCTTGTACTCATCAGGGCTATTATGGCACCCCAGAGAGCTTAAATCATAACTGTGAATATATTCATTTTCTAAAAGAGTTTCTAAGAGTTGTGCAAAAAATCATCACAGCACTAGCTGAGAGAATAACAGTCAAGGTCACGGTGACCTTGATATGATTGCATCACCCAAAGGAAAAGTTTAATCTAAAAATATAATTCTGTCATTATTTTCTCGCTTCTACTGTATGTCATTCCAAACCCACATGCTGTTATTTTTTTCTATGGAACATGACAGTTTAAAAAAATGTTTAAACAGAAATGTTTAAAGAATTGCTATGCAGCTTTTTCAAAACATTTTTATGGAGGGTTGTCCATACATATATTTATATATTATGAAATTATAAAGAATTACAAAGTATTAGGAAATGGATCAAGCAACACAAGCTCTATAAGTTTTCTGAAACTATACAGTATATTTAAGGACACAGGTTTGCTCCTTACACCTGTATGTTATTTAACACCAAAAATAGAGCTTAAACCATATAGACTATTTTCATGATGCTTCTATGTTGTTTATTTGGGGGGTGGGTGTCTGGGTGCACTTAACAGCCTCATTTACAAAACAAAACGTATAACAGAAAACTGGGCATAAGATGTTTCCAAGCAAAACCACCGACATAAACAATGGCTACAATCAAATCTCACATCAGGTTTCAACTCCTAAGAAAGTTTTGGAGTTCATGTTTTACCATTTGATACACATTAATAACGAGAAATAGAAGGAGGCTAGTGTTTTGATTTAGTTTAACAAATGGAAAATGAGATGTTCTTGCAATTTATTTTTTTCCCCACCTGAAAAAATACTGTAGTATACATAAGTATTTACAATAGTAAACTGTAGCAAATTAAAGTACAATGAAGTTTACATAAGTGAAAATACATAAAGTACAAGTGAAAATACAAAATACAAGTAAATTAAACAAAAGTAAAGAATTTATATAAGATGATTTTTTTATATAGAAATGATTTTTTATATATGTGTTAATATATGTGAAATATGTAACACCATGGTTTTGTGAAGCACAGCATTTAATTCCTTTGTATATCCCCAAATATAGCGGAATCACAATAAAGTTAAGTTGATCTTAAACTGTGTAGTATCACAGTAATTACTACACTATACAATATATACTACACTATTCTGTAAAATGTACTATAGTTAATTGATAAACAGTAGTAAATACTGTAGTATATTTTATTATTTGCTATGGTAAGATTGAAAAACACAATAGTATCTAGGAATTTTGTGACAGGTGGCCCACTGATATAACCCCCGGATGTTCCTTTTCAAGATAACTTTGACACTGCTTTTGGTTTGACTCAATGGGGAACGCAATACCAACCCCTGCCATGTTGAGGACAGCGGCTACCACATGGTCCATGATGAAGCACAATCATCATACGGCAATATACCCCACTCGCCCACTGCTGCTGGCTGCAGCCACTCAGTCTGATCTAATATTCTGTATAATATTCTGTATAAGTGTTTATGCAAAACTAGGAAAATAAGGAGAGAGTAAGATGGGGCTACTTGGTCACTGCTTTGTTAGCCTCAGCCAACTTGTCCTCGGCATCTTGCCTCCTTTTCCCAACATTGGTGCTCTGCTTCCAGTCCTCAGACATCGGCAGGCTGGGCACAGGGGCATAAAATGAGGACTGCTGCGGAGTATATTCTCAAAGGCCTAAGACTACGCCCTCCCTGCAATGAACTTTGACCACAATCTGTAAGATATACACAATAGCTCCAGGGCAAAACCAGCAAGACAAGGGGATTTAAGTCGACGCTGAACCAAGTCCTTGAGCAGGTCGGCTTGGAATGCTCAAGCATTCAGATGCAGTGAGATCACTCATTGCCGGCTTCTCGCACCTGTGAGACATGATCTGCAATATCTCCTCATATGCGGGGCAGGCAGGCTGAATAAAAGGAATTAGGAAAAAATCATTTCCTTTTTCAGAGAACCCAGTGTCTGGCTTGTCGCTGTAAGGAATGTCTTCAGTGTGACCGGTGTCTGAATCTCAAGTTTAATCACGCCAATCTAATTGGGCCATGGTAGTGATTGATGCCCATCAGGTGCCCTTGTGAGTATATCAGGGCACCTGTAAGGTGTGTAATCAGCTTTTTGGCTTTCAGGAGCTGTTTGTTATTCTTTGGTCATGACCACCAACCTCCTGTGAGTCTTTCCTTCCATCCTGATCTTTACACCGAGGTGGAAAGCTCATGAAAGAAGCCATATTCTGCTTATTTGTTCACTCATTCATTGACAAATCACATGAATGTAGAGGGAGCCAGAAAGAACCGGTATGTGGAGATGCCTCCCATTGATTAGACACTTGTGGGTGGGGCATTGTCTCTGTCATTGTCATTGTCTCTTGGTCACATCACGGCTCAATCTCAAGGTATACATGGCAACGGGCTGGTGCTGGTGCTGTGCTGCATACTGTGGCTGTATTGCAGGCATACCAAACTGACCTGCTCAAGAACTTAGATCTGCGTGTTCTCCCTGATGTGATGGCTGAGCCACTATACAGATTTTACTCTCCTGGTCACCAAACAAAAAGCTGCTGTCATAGGTCACTCTATGGTGGCAATGGTGGCCACAAATAGACATCTGGCTGATATTCGTAGAAGGAAATTTCTCCATGATATGCCAGTCTCGGCCTCTGAGATTATCAGCACATCTGATCAGATGGTGGTCAAGAAATTTAGAGTGGCGAGAGTGCCATCTCGAGCTTTTCAGAAATACATCCCACATCGATCTAGGCCATAGGCTCACATTGATCATAGGCTCATCTGATGCTCCTTCCCCTGTCAAGATCTGAGGATTGGAGGCAGGGCCAGAAGAAGAGCGTCACCACCTGTGCTCATCCTCTCTCACAGAGTAAGGGACAGAAGCAATGCAATGCCATGCAGAGGAGACAGGAAGGGCTGAGGCTCATGCGAGAGCAAAGAAGTACCCCTGTTTCACTTATTATATCCGAGAGCTTCAACTGGTTCCCCCTGGGTTATGGCCCCCCTGGCTCAAGCATAAAGTGGTTCTCACTAAAGAGGACGCCCTACTCCCTAAGGCTCCATTAAGGGACAATAGTTTTGAGCAGTTTTAGCTAGCTGTCCGCTAGCTCCTCTTTGATTTCTGACCCTAGAGCAAATAGCACCCTCACTACAGAGGGTCCTCCGCTCCCTGTGCATCTTGTTAAATAGGATAGTGGTTTTGATTGATGGCAGCTAGTCTTTACTACCTTCCATTGGAACACTAGTCCTCTGGGGTATAAATAGAGTAGTACCATTACTATTAAGGGTCCTCTGCTCCCCTTAAGACACTTCTAGACCTAGTTCCAGGTGGCTGCGGCCAATCATCCCCTTGGATTTTTATCTATTGCTATGGCAGGTCCTGTGCCCTCCCTAGAGCAGGACATGGGTAGAGTAGTACTCCACTTCCCCTAGAGCTCAGCTTAGCCTTTATACAGCTGGCCCAGTGGCATGCTTGGATGGTGTGTTGACGCTAGCCTGGGAGACCTGTGTTTGAATCCCTTGTCAAACAGCTTCTTACGTATATAGTATAAAATATTTTTAGCAGCTCTCTGTGGGTGTGTGGCCAGAGAGAGGTCTTTTTGACATCAGTAATGCACGCGTAAGGTGCCCCTTGGCATGGCACTGTTGGTATTGCATTCCTCGTAGCGTCAAGCCAAATGCATTTTCAAATTCCCTTGAATGGGAAAGTCTTTCAGTTATGTATGTAACCTTGGTTCCCTAAGAAAGGAAATGAGACATTGCATATCATTGCCATGCCTCAGGGGCACCTGTTTACATCTTCTCTAAACAAAGAAGTTGATGACATGCTCCCTGATATACTTGCAAACGCACCTGATGTGCATCAAGCACTGCTATAGGCCAATTAGATTGGTGAGATTAAACATGACATTCAAACAAGATGGTTTATTTGAACTTCCAAGTTCAAAGTTTCAATCTCCATAGAGACGTTACTCCTCTTGGCTGGGTTACATTTCTCTGTGTCAGAAACCCTAGGTGCAAAGCTGAACTTATAGGGATGTGATATTTAAACAATTATTGTTTAAATAATCCGCCACATTTATCAAAGTACAGTCATTCTTACAATGGGATTGGCAGCATACGAATGTTTCATGAATCACATGTGAACCCTGTCATAAGATGATTTCTGCACACAGATCCGCACTCGTTTCTACATTACATTGATAAATAAAGCCCATTGTGTTTTTCACGAAAACTAATTTCATGTGGGATTGGGAATGTGTATTGTGTTAAATAATAATAAAACAGTTTATTTTTGGGCAAGTTATTGCCTCAAAAACTGTCAAAGTCTCTGAATAGGACCATACACACATAAACACAAACACATACATAAACATACACACAGAGCCTTAGATTAAATGACTTTGATGTCAGATATACAGAAAGGAGTGGAAGCAACAATATGCTCTGTTATGCCAATGTCCTGTACATGGTGTAGGTCAATAAACATATCAAGCAAAACTGTTATACACCATTGAGACTTAGAAAAAGAGTGAGAAAGAGAAAAACAGAGCCACAGCATTTCAGCTTTATGGGGGTGGACAGTAAAATACACCAAAATCAAAAGACGCTTTGAAACAAAAGCCATACAACAACAATTATTTCCAGGCCTTCTTCTGATCAAATACATCAACCCAAAGTACATGTGGGATAGTCTCTAATTGACTCATATGGCAAACTCAATCTGGGCCACACCGTGCTGATGTCATGCTGGGGTTTTCCAAAAGAACAATACAAAACCGGTCCAAAAGCTTTGCAGTTAAACACTTGTACCAATACAACCCCACCAAATCCAAACTCATGACAAGTTTTAATGCGTAGGGGTGTTTAACAAATGAAGGTGTTACATGAGGGACTCCCCGCACACATGAGAACAAAGCATCAGTCCAATGGCTTCAAACAGAACAAATAAAGCATTTTATAGCATGTATAAATCAGGAATTTAACTGGGTTGATGGGAACTGACAGAGAAGATTAAAGAATGTTTAACCTTTAAAAAACATGGAAGGAAACTGTATGTGTAATAATAACACAATAATATAGGGTGGGACAGGCTTAACATTTGGTCCCTGAATTTATGATAATTGAAAAATATGTTTTTTATTCAATATTGATGGAGCAACACAATTTGAGTACAAATAAATGGTAAAAGAATCTTATTCTGAATAAAAATAATAAAAATATAGAAGCAACTAGACAGGCCTTTTACTCCAAGTGTAGGTTGAAAGCCTCTAGCCTTGGGAAAAAATCACCTAAGGGGAGTAAAGAGTGAGTGTAGATATATTTGATTTTTGATTTACTTCAAACATTCACCATTTACATTTCATTCCATATTTTTTCACAATTAAAATGTTTCATATTAATGTTTATATTAAAAATCAAAATAGAACATGGAGAATACAGCAGGAAAATGCCAATATGAACAAAATCAGAACTGTGTTCACAGAAAGGATAATTATGTAAACCCCTGGGCCAATATTTGATTGAATTCTGAAGTGAAAGTCAGCATCGACCATGACCATGTGATATTTCCATATATCACAGGAAATCATGATGAGGGTGATAATTCCACAAAGAATAGAAACAGGAAATCTCACGGGCGTGCTTCTCCTGACAGACATTTTAATTGTTTATTTGCTGACATTTGAGAGTGTTTACGTTGTTATTATCTGCAGTTTATAACTGCAGGGGAAGATGAATTAATAACTCAATTGGAGACTGACTCACCAAGCCAAACCTTGATTGGAGTGACATTTCAAAAATGTTTCAATCGCTATCAAATGAGAGTGAGCGAGAGACAGATACAGAGAGGGAGGGAGGTTTCAGTATAAATAATAAGATTCATGCCAGGTAAGATAATGCTAGTAATCTAGTGGCAACAAAGGTAAAATAAACTACCCTGTGGAAAAACAGCAAAAAAGGGAAAAAAATGCACAGTAAAATGTTACAATAACAATTTACACAACAAACAAAGGGGCTATTTTTAAACAGTTAACATGCCTTAACACTCTTACTCTTTAAAACCTAAAAGAAAACTCAAGACATTAGTTTTATCAGTAAGTTTATAGTAAGAAGTCAAAGTTTAAAGTTATAGAACATATAGAAGCAACATATGAGGACACTCACTTATATGCCTACATTTCTGAATCACAGTCTCCATACAAGAATATGTTGTTACTTCTAGGTGCTAATGATTGTAACTGAGAACCGTTTAACAGCCGAATGCTGCATCAAGCATAAAGCTCCAACTTACCTTCGATGGTGCACGTGTGTGGATGTGGATGTAATAGAGCAGCTGGATTTAGTTTCTGAGTTTTAATGAGCTTCACAGTGTGATATAAGACTGCAAGCTTTATTAAGTATTTCTAATGAGGTCCACCTATTCCAGAAACCCACACAGACCCACACCAATGATCCTGCTGCAAAAACACTACAGGGACTTTAACAGTAAATATAGTAGAAACGGTCAAGGCAAAAAATAATAAATTGGTTACCATGTTTCTCAAGCCAATATATGTCATTCATTATTGTTAAATCATTACAACAGTTTGTAACATAACTTGTAATTTTGTGTTTCAAACAGAGATGTGCAGAAGTTATGCATTGCCACTTTAAGAAAATAAGTGGGTGCTTCCAGAAATCCTTGATCCTTGACTAGGATAAAAGAAACATCAATGAAGTTACAAATTTTACCTTTAACAGTATTTTATAAGTAACTTTTATACAAACTTAGCCTGTCTGAATACAAATACACATTACTCAGAACAGCAATATACAGTTACTGATAAAGACATCCGGCTTCATGTCACTGTGGAAGGAAACATGGTAAATTTGAAGTGAAATGCAAAGAAATGCTTGCTGACACTGTCGACAGGGTCAGCGAGCAGGTTATAGAGTGACATTACTGAAACTGCACAGAAACACCAAGAGACTCTTAGTTTGGCTGAAATTACTGACACGTATTGATTTGAGCCCAGTGAATCAAACTATACTGTGGAGAGAAAAGGACAGAGAACTATGAAGCGAAACAGATTTGTTTTTACAAGTTTACTTGTAACTGTAGTTACAAGTTATTTTGGGCTTTGATTGTGTAGCTAAGTTGCTCTGACTGGATTTTTTGGGTTGTAGCCCTAATTTAACAGCCTGCTAACCTGCAAGAAATATGTACACTATAGACGCAACATTATCAGTGGGTAGGAGTGAGTGAGGGGAAGACACCCAGAATCACAGAAAATAAAGGACAGTCTTTTGTTCCAAAGCTGCCTGTGAGGACTATATGATCTAACCGTAATAATTCAAGAACCTAACCATTATGTACTTACATGATATCCAAACAAGAAAATGTGTAATAATGATCAATATCATTGTCAATATAAATGATTATTTAGGTCTTATTATCTGATGCAACAGTGCTCCTTCAAATTACCTTAGACTGTCTCTGACCAGGTTATAAAGCTGCAATAACTTGCAATTTCCTGTTTTAAACAGAGATGGCAGCAGAGAGGCTATTATACACTTTCACTTTTTCAACTTTAGTTAGTGTGTAATGTAGCTGTTTAAGTATGAACAATACCTGAAAAGTTAAACACTCAAAGTTCACTGCAAAGGAAGGTATTCTCTTTAACCAAAATCGCTTTTTAAGGACTACAATAAACAGCTGAAAAGAACTACAGCTTTCTTCTTCCTGCATTGGTGATGTCATGATCCTGAGTCAACTGTTTGACATTTTGGACAATGCACACTAGGTGGTTGGCCAATCACAGCACACTGAGCCAGATAACAAATCTGAGCCCATTGTTTAATTCTGAAGAAGGGACTTTGTAGAACCAGGAATTCAAAAGCCAATTTTTATGAAAATGGAAACAGAGGTCAAAAATGTGAAAAGGAATGTATTTAAAAAAAACAGGAACAGTTATTGTAGTGCACAACAAAAACATCAAGAAAAAAATCAACACTTCATAAATGGCATAATAGGGCCCCTTTAAGTAAAATCATTACATCATTACCATTAGATTATAGTCCCTGACAGTTACAGATCATTGCTATGCAATAAAAATAACAACCAACATAAACCAACAAGTACCACCGATGATTAGCGAAAGTGGAACAGTAATTTTAAGTATACAGCAAATGTTTCCTGCACTTAAAATACTGCAGAAACAAAAGTGCAATTTTCTCTCATAAAAATTGACTTAGAATTTAGAATGACTTAGAACTTAGAATTTTGATAAGTCGGTCTCCCTTCAGAAAAAAACATGTCTATGTTTCAAAAAACATGTCTATCAAGTAATCAAGCTGGTTTTTGAAACAAATGGAATGTTTGTTTTAAATGTTCATGCCCAAAAACTAGACACACTGTAGTGAATTACTGACAAGTGTCACCAAAGTGTCAAATATTTATGACCCAAATAACTAACAAGTGGCATCAATTGATTCTAAACCTGTAGCCTTTTTTGACATCATATGCCTTTTAATCTGAAGATGAACCAGGTGACAAGATACTACCTTTGCTAAGTATAGACTTAATGTGTTATGAAATTTAGGGTTAGGAGAATAATGTAATAACTAGTCTGATGTTTGCTTATGTCTTGCATTTACGTAGGGCATTGCGCAAAAGGGGCCATCTGTTCGACAACAGTTCCAGCTTTGGTAATAGGGGGTTGTTGTTAGAAATGGAAAAAACAGAGACTAATTTCAGCAGAGACAAATTTTGACAAACTGTCACCAAACTGAGATGCCATCAGGCTGAACCAATGACCTGGACCTGACCAAAAGATGACATAGGAGTTTAAGAGAAGCGTTTTCATTTGTCAGTGCACGTTCCATGTGTCTGCTGAGATCAGTTAAGTCTGACCACACCCACCACAATGATGTCAGGAAAATGCAAAAATATTCAGAATAATAAACATTTTTGTGACATAATACCCTTGCATTTGATTGTCTACTAATTTGTAAAGTGCAAATGAACCCACCCTTTGTATGTGATATAGTATAAACCAGTGGTTCTCAACCGGTGGGGCGCGCCCC
>JAZGTJ010012992.1:0-15398 GCA_036877575.1 Botia almorhae
ACGGTTCGTCTTTAAATCACTGTGCTTTATCACGTGGCACTCAATGTAAAAGCCTTTAAGTTTGTCTGTTACACTATGAAGCATTTCTTAATGCTGCATGTCTTATCAGAAATGGTCTTTAATGAGCTGCTCATGTTCTTCACATTTACCTGTAGACTGGCTCATGTCTCAGTGCCCTTCTGTGTTATATTTTTGTAACTAGATGTATCAGCAAAACTTAAAGTAGATAGATAAATGATTTCCATTTTGGCTCCTATCTTTGTTGTTACCTAGCTACACAGGAAACAGCTGCTGTTAGTATCCATGATGATGCAAACATACTGCAGTTCAGGGCCAAATATTACAATATATCTGTCAGGGGAACTTGGGTTTTGACCAAACAATTGACCAAACAAGCCAGTGTGTAAACAACTTTAAGCCTGCTTTTAGTCCGTAATGCCTAATGTACACATCCAACCTCTTGACCATATCCAATGTTTTGTCCCACCTGTTTATGTAAGCTTATATCCAATTTCTGTGTTTAAATTAATCTCTGGGCTCCACTGACCTCCATCGGCATTTGAACATGCCGCTTGCAACAGATGCACAATGCTGACGATTAATGCAATCCATTGCAGAACAGTGATGTTATTACTAGTAAGAATCTGACAATATAAACATTTACTGGCAGGTCAAGTGTCCACATATCAGAATTGTACCTGATTTAAATCCACATTTGGAAGTGGCTCAGATTAGATGTGAGACATTCAGATCTTTGAGTGTTTTGAAGGTCACCCACCCCTCAGACCGCCTCCCTTGTATTTGCTCTTGATGGCAGCCAGGCTGATGGACTCTTCACCCTCCTCATCCTCATCATAGCGATCGGGCTCCAGGTATCCAGCGTTCAGACCTCGCTGATGCTGTTTCTCTCTCATGCGTCTCTGCTGGGACTCACGGCGGATGGACGCTCGTAATCTCTCCTCCTCTTTCTGCACAAACAGATTTAAACTAATTTATAGATGCTCTTAATTTATTACAGCATTCCACAGACGAGTCAAAGCCAGCTGCAAATAAAGTGGCGTTATCACACTATTGTTTTCAACAAAAAACTGAAAACTTTTTAACTTCTTGTTAACTTGTTAACTGATCAAACTACTGTCATCTCTTTGTAAACTACAAAAAATGAATTTGTGACACCAGTGACATGAACGTGTTGATTCTAGTGACACTGACAACTACCGGTCTGCATAAACAATGCAATATTTTTAGTTGCTTCCACAGATGCCCATTAGAGGAATTAGGATATTTTTGATATTGTTCTGCATCTGTAATGCATCTGTACAATGCATCTCTACAAGAGAACCGCAAATAAAAAAACTCATTATTATTACTGATTATTATGCATTTCTGCATTTAATTATGCATGTTTTCCAAAAAGCACTTTTGATAAACTGCATACATTATTTTACAGTACTTAAATAGTGATGAGATAATTATCTAGAGCAATGTTAGTACAGTAACTCAAGTAAGATGATATAAAGGTCACTGGGTCTGACTGATGGCTGTTTATTTCTGCTGTAGCTCAGTTGCAATACATGTATGCGTGCATGCCTGAGGAAACATGCCACGAGTTAAGATAAGCTTGTTATGGGACAACTTTCTTATAAAATATATCTTATCTGATCTTTTCTGATGAGATTCTATGACAACAACATAAATATAGCTGTCATTGTGTGTGATGTTTTCTGCAATATAAATATATAATCGCCAAGACAGCTGTACAACCTCTCCTGCCCCTAAACCTCTAGTTTTCCAGGAAAATGACTCGTTAAAACTACTAACTATAAAAATAACTATAATTATATAACCCCTCAACATTTTTTATATTTTCTGTTGGTCTTGTACTAAATTGAAAATGTTTGTATGTGTGCGCTACCTTGATCATCTCATTCCTCTGAGATTCTGGGTCTCTGCCGGCCATGGGAAGGATACGGATCTTCTGTGTCTTTGAGCAGCGGTCGGCTAAAGAAAGGGTCATCTTTCTGTGTGTGGCGCTGTCTGTGGAGTGAGGTCTGCACACAAACACAAAGCAACCATTTCAAACCCATCTGCTACATGCAGAAACGTATATAGAAGAGCATGTAAATCAGGGGTGCCCAGTCCTGCTCCTGGAGGGCCAGTGTGCTGCAGAGTTTAGCTCCAACACTAACCAAATACACTCAAACCAGCTAATTAAGGTCTTACTAGGTTGACTAGAAACTTCCAGGCAGGTGTGTTGAAGCAAGTTGGAGCTAATCTCTGCAGGACACTAGCCCTCCAGAACCTAGTTCGAACACCTCTTCTGTAAACGATGTGCTATCAATGACTGATGTTGACACCTCTTTTCAACTATTTGTATGAAACTCTAGACAGTAACGCTAGAGCTGCAGTGGATTAGTTGTTATGATGCAGAGACTCCTGCTGGTGGAGTAAAAACTTTTCATCAATGTTAGCTGAGCTAAAACTCTGATCTAAGCCAAACATACAGACTAGTACCAATCCATGTTCCTTGAGGTCCACAGACCTGCAGAGTTTAGCTCCAGTCTACTCCAACACACCCACCTAAATGTTTCTAGCAGTCCCAAAGACCTTGATTGGTTCAGGTACTTCATTAGGGCTGGAGCTAAAATCCGCAGGTCTGTGGAACTCGTTAGAAAACACTGCACTAATGGTGTCTTTATAAAAGCTCTCTAACCATCTGGACCACACAGACCCACACCAAGAACTGTTGGTCCAAAAACCAGGCTGTCCAAGTGAGGTTATGAGACCCAGTCCAGGACATTAAGACAAATCTAGTAATGATACTCAAATCAAAGCCACCTTCATATGGTAATTATTCATACCGCAAACCCAAAACTCAGCCAAAAAACAAGTTCTTGGTTCCCAACACTGTACAACACAGACTAAGCAGAAGGAAACAAAGGAACACTGCAAAATTAATGCACACAGATGTCTTAAAGTTACAAACAGAGACACCTCTGTATAAATGATACTAAACTAATAATACAATTACTGTTACTATACTATACTGTTAAAACATCAGCCATGAGCAACATTACATCAGAATAATAACTAAAAATACACACTGTAGAACTCAATACTGTAACGAATGCTTCCTCATTTCCATTACCATTCCATTAAATCAACGGGAGTCAGGTAAGACAAACAACAAAGGAGATGTTTGTCAATTTTATTTTGACAAAATTTTTTAAATCTTCTTGATTAATCCAGTGTCAACAACATAACGACCATGGATGTTCCAATTTACAAACAAATCTCACATCAATTTTTCCATCCTTGTGTCTTATTCTTGCTAAGAATGAAGCTGAGACATGAGGTAAGGATGCAAGGAAAACATTTTTGTATTAAGGATCCTCGAACCCCCATGTTCATTGAGTGTGTGACGCACCTGAAGGTAAGTTTGGTCTTGAACACAGCCTGTCCCTGCAGTCCTGTGCCCTGACGGATGAACAGGTGATTGTGGTCTCCCTGCAGTGGAGCTTTATAAACATCAAACACCTCATTCCCCAGGTGCAGAGACATGCTGCATACACAGAGAAACACAGACTGCATTTTATCTTCCTACAAGTGTCAGTCAGCAGCAGCTGAAATGACGTTGAAGGATTATTCAGCACTGAAGCATGTTTGTCTCCTCACCTGCCGTCAGACCATTTCACAATCCGTGCGTTGCTTTCTTTCATCTCATTGCCCTCTTCGTCGCGCCGAGAGCGCCATCTAATGGTGTTCTCCACTTTCAGCTTCAGACGTGTCCGCCCTTCCTCATCTAACATCTCCTCATCCTCAAACTCATCCTCATAGTACTGAGGGTCAAAAGGCCTGAAAAAACACAGCGATCACTGTTAGCATGGAACTAAAAGTCATGCCTTCAATGTTTCTGAAGGCACTTACACACCTGGGCTCAACGCTGAGGAAGTTGGGTAATTTGACAAAGTAGAGTTCACTGCCCAGATCTGTGCTAACTTTAGGGATCTCCACCTCAATCCTGGTCTCCGGTACAGGCTCTTCTTCAGGCTGATCCCCATCCATACCGTCCTCTGTATCCTGTTCAGGCAGTTCAGTACACTTATTTAGTTGTTGCAGTGGCATGCAAAGCCATCAATCAGGTTTAGGGGTAAAGTTTATGGTTGGGGTATAGAAAATATTAGTAGCCTTATATAAAAATCAATGGAAGTCAATGGAATGACCTCACTAATGTAGTGAAACAAATCTTAGCAAAACCTCCTTTCCTAACTTGTAAAAATGCTATAACAATATAATGCATTTTATTTCAATTTTAAAAATGCAGCAGTTTTCTGTTAGGGTTAGCATGTTGGTTACAGGGGCATGTCTAAACGGGTGGCTTATTTCCCGTATATTTAACGATGCTCAACACCACTGAATTAGTGCGTTGTCAATCGCTGCTTGACTCAGAGCATCTGTGCTGTCGATCAGGGTATGCATGCAGAATACACAGCTCAAACAGTAAAGGCGCAGTTTTGCAGACTCCATGTCACTGTTGTAAGTATTAAATTATAATTATATATATCAAAATATGTTAATGCATGTTGAAAGCTCCCTAGAGTATGTGATTGTGTTATTCAGCCGCAGTGCACCGCTTCAAATAGAAATTGTTACGTTATTGTTACATTTGTAAAAACAAAGGTCTGTGGAGTGTCCCCATTTAGACAGGTAAGTAAGTGTGTGTGTGTGTGTGTGTGTATAAACACCTCACCACTGGTTGTCCAGGTGTGAGGGGCTTCTCTGCATCACTGTCTGATGAAATGTCATCCGCTTCTCCAAACAGGTCATTTGCTGCTGGTTTCTGACCTGCACATACAGTTCACAGATACAGTTCATAATGTTTTTCTACTGAATACAACACAACTGTGTGTGTATTTTTAACTACTCTTTGTTACAGGAACCAGCCAGTAGTTAGTAGAGTTGCTGGACATGCTAGTGAGTGTTGGACATAACTGAAAGAAATTACTTTATAGTCAAAGAACTGACTGGACAGATTCAGTGAGCAAGCAGTTAGACCAAACTGACGGCACATAAAGATCATAGATCTTTACATTTACAAATTTAGAAGAAGTGACTTATGGTGCATTTAGGGTATTACACCAGTTCTATGTTCTACAAAGTTAGATTACAGGACAGTACCTGTGTGTGATCCAGCATCAGAATCTGAATCAGAGTCTGAAGCTGTTTTCTTCTTTTTTCTTCTTGTGAATTCCTCCTCACTGTCACTGCCTTTCATGGATTCTAAAACGAATCAGATATTCTAATAGATGAATCTTATAGACTATGTTATTGAAGGTATTTTCATATAAAATGTAATTGAATAGATTACATGTAAACTATTGCAACAGTGAAAAGGTGATTTTAAAACTAGTACTATCACAAATATCACTTTGATGAGTAAATTGATTATTTATCACACTGCATTAAAAAAAAAAAACATCCTAAAAGTATTTACAGTAACCACCTGGAAAACTATTTACAGTGCGACACTCAGGGTTTGCACTTTTCAACTCTTTAAACACTTTTGCAACTTTTTAAACTGGGCATATTATACTCAGAGCCTCAACCAGACCATATCATTTCAAATGACTTACAAACCCACCACAATATGTTTTTTTATAAAGGACAGCTCTTGCAAATTTTTGGAAGCCATAATATTATGATTCAGTCTCACAAACCTGATTTCCGTCTCATGCCTTCATCCTCAGAACGCTCCCTCTCATCATGTGAGTTCTGCTGTTTCTCCTCATCATCTGATTGGTCGCTCCTCTCATCCCCACCCCACTTCTCATCTCCGGAATGGACTTCTTTCCCTGACCCCTCTCCATCTGAATGAGGGGTACCTGGATCTGAGTGACCACTTCCTGCCTCTGAACGTGGACTTTCACTTTCTCTCTCAGACCGCTGACTTCCTGCCCCTGAGGCTGGGCTTCCCGCGTCTGACCTGTGACCTCTTTCATCATCATCTTCATCCTCCTCCTCTTCGTGATGACGCTCAGACCCGCTGTGCTCATTGTCCGAGTGCATGCTTGCATCCGATTGATTGACAGATCTCTCTGACCGACTGCCACTGTGCTGGCTGCCACTGTGCTGGCTCGCATGCTCATCTTCACTGTCATCTCCAAAAAGTTCTTTATTGCTCGGCTTTCCCCCATCCTCATCTTCATCATGATCTCTCTCGCTCTCGCTGCCCGACGCATTGCTGGCAGATCTGGGTCTCTCATGTTCAGAATCAGAGCCAGAACCAGAGCCAGACTCTGAAAACATAAACAAAAATGTACTTAGGCATTTATTTAAAATCACTTGTGATTACAGTATGGCTGTCTTACTAATTTACATTTATAAACATAATACACATACCATTACAAAATGGTAAGTGACAATGAAATTTGTAATGTATGGTAACCCATGCTTAAAATGTAATCTCTGCATTTAAGCCATCCAGTGAGTAGTGAACGCACAATGCAAGTCATGAACTATTGCAGCACCCGGGGCAACTGTGGCAGTGCTAAAGCTCTGTATGGCCTGGCCTGGTCAAAACTGGACAAGTAACTAAATCTGTGATCAGATAATGACAACATTATCTTAATTTATTGTGTAATTTTCAGGCATTTTTACTGTTTGTGTATATATGTATTTTACTTTTGTGTGTTATGTGTATTTAATGAGAATCCCTTTATTATTGAGAATCGCTTATAAATCCCCCCTGCCATAAAATGTTATCTTTCTATGTGCCATCTCTATGCAAGCTGGAACGGAATATCTTGCTTAATATGATATTGTAGGTTTTAATCGGTTCAGTCAACCCTTTATTCATAAACCAGCTATAAATCTAGCATGCCTAATTAGTTTAATTAATATAATATACATCTCATACATATTATTTGCAATAATCTGTGTTGAAAATGTCTGACATTTGAAATGTCTTTGTTTTATTTTCCATTATATGTAAAGCTGATTTGAAGCAATGTAACATTATAAAAAAAGCGAATTTAATTGAAAAACAAACTTAACACATTAACGAAGCAAACAAAGCCAAAGTATAAAGCACCTCGCTGCTCATGGTCGCTGTCTCCATCACTGCCAAAGAGTTCGTCCATGTCTGCCATCCTCACGAGTAACAAATACCTATCAACATCCGGGTGAAGCTTTATAAAATAAAAGCCTTTGGGTATTATTTATAAAGGAACAGCACTGCAGACATTTTACAAAACAAAAGGCGTAGACCACATTTTGACAATACAACATTAATATTAATACAATACAATACAACACACAATGCAATGTAATAGCAATAAACAACAAAAATAAAGGAAAAGAAAAAGCGGGAAATGTAAAACTACTTACAAATTATAAATTTTAAAGTTAAACTTCATAACTTTTTCTGGTTAAAAATAAACAAAAATCAGTTACTAAACAAGTACATAACAGATCAGTGTTTAAAACTGTCTCCTTAGTTCCAACCCCAATTACCAACCGTAATTTATAATATATAAGTTAACGTATAATCATTATTTGATTTATTATTATTATAATAAATTATTTTATATTTTTATTATTAGTTTTACATTATTATTATATTATTTATTATAATAACAATTTGAGCTGTCGTGTCCGATTTCCTGGGAAAGGTCAGTTTAGTTTCATTTGACTTCACTATACGTAAAGAACAACAAGTAAACAAATCTGCAATTTTATGTTTCAAACAGAGATGGTCACTAAAGTACGGAAAAGAATTTTAAACAGAAAAGGTGTTCACAGATTTTTTGTTCTTGAAAAATGGAATTAATGTAAGCTATTATTCAAATTTTCTTATACAATAAGAAAGTAAAGGTCTAAAGTTTAAATATTTGGATTTAATATGTATATGAAATTTAGCAATAGGATTAAGAAGCCTTGTGGTTGTAGTGCCTCATTATTACCGCATTATGGCGACAGAGACGCGTTCAAGTTGTTCAGGGTTTCTTATTTATGAGATTTATGTTTAGAGAGATTTGTGAGATTTATGTCCTTTTTTTATAAAAGTACGCGTTTCACTCTAAAAAAATTACAATTTCTAACAAATGGGTTTAATAACAGAGATCATACTTCATGCTAATCATGCTAATAAGATCAAATGTAAAATAAAATAATGAAAACAAAAATTTGCAACACCTAAAAATGTATATTTATTTTAAACATTATCATATGTTTGGTCTGATGAAGTAGGCTGTACTTAACAATGTTTCTTATGTTGGTTTAGACTGGACTGGTTTGGACTGCATAAATTTGAATAAATTTGGTTAGTGTACTCGAGAAGGCCTTTGTAACTTATCAGTAAATATCCTGTAGATTCAGTTTGTTGCTTACATTAGGACACCACAGTCAAGAGTATCAATAATAAACAGATGACTACTACATTAATTATTTGATATAAATTCCTCCCACGTATAGTTCATGCAACACATGACACCTTGTTGAACCTAAAAATACCAGGCTGGCACTAGTATTAAAGACTATGGAAAACTGTTTAAATTTCTAGATTTTTTCTAAATTTATTCGTGTGGAGTGAACTGCCTCCCTCAGTGTGTGTGATGCGTCATTCAACGTGTGCACCGATCTGACCAGTTTCGCTACGGTTCTTCACTTATCAGCAGGTTTTATACAGAAATCTCAAATGCTTCCACCGAAGTTTAAATTTATCTGCCAGTGCGTCAATTTGGTTTTTACTTAAAAGAACTAACAATTCTGAACATGAAAACACAATGACACAAGAAAATAAGACCTTCAAATTTTGAAATTATACAACAATTACAAAATGTAAAAATACAACGATTAAAAAATAATTAAAAACTAAAATACTATCCTGAAAATATTTAATTTGCATATGTTGCAATATGTGACGCAATGGTGTAGCCCTATGTGGCGCTAGGTACAAGTCCACAAGGGCACATGGGAGTGCATTTTGGAAAGACTTGATGACTTTACGCCTGAAAGCGTTGTTGTCCGATTGGTGTTGGCATACCCACTAATTGTATGTATATTTACAATTCTGTTAATAAATACTTAATGTGCATATGCTCTTATGTTAGCATTTTTCTACAATACATAAGCTGTGTCACTTTACTACTGAGCCCAAAGACATTTATATAAACTACAATAAACTGTCAGGGATGTATTATGTTGACATATGTTCGACATAATAATGTTCGGGCGGTAACGCAGGAAAGCGGTAACGCTGCGAAACTCCACCTATCTGTTATCTGATTGGTCTTTCACAAAAACTCCTGGGTAAGTAACAGGCGTGGAGGCTGCAGCAGTGCGGGCTTCTCCGCAAACCGCATCGAGGGTGCTCAGGAGCACACTACAAAACGCTTAAATGCCAAAAAGGACACTCTAGGTTCTCGTAAACTTTGTAAGCACACGCAATTGAAGTCCACGGGACAACAAGTCCACATATTTAACAGGGCCAAACTCACTGATTGGTTGTGGGGTTCCTGTGGGCGGAATCACTATTACAGAGTCGTGTTCTTACTATCCGATTGGCTGTTGTAAGTGTCAATCATCAAGGCATTTCCAGTGTCTGGTTTCCTGTGTTACCGCCCGTAGACTAAGGCAGTAAAGAAGGGTGCGGGAATTTCATGTGTTCTTGAGAAGGAAAAGGACAATAAAGGTTTAACTTTACTTTCTCAAGGTAAGGTATACGTTTAATTTTCTCTCCATGCCAGCGATATGTTACAGAACTTGATCAATCACAGGTAGTTGTTTAAGTGTTGTAGGGGTTAGCTGGCTAGGCGGTCGAGTGCTTGATATCGGTAGTGTGCGTGATCAGCCAACAGTTTGATATTACAGTTATCCAAATACACCAAATTATATCATAAATATAGCACACTAAGTCTGCTCGTTAATGCATATACATCGCTTAAGACAGATGCGTAATCTAAAATCTTAAACTAATGGTTTACTGATCTTATCCAGCTATCATTCAGTCCATGTGTGAACACCCATTGCAGAGACTGTAGAAATGTATTGCCAAAACTATATGATGTTCACAATTGAGCCTGAAATAGCACTTTATAGCACTGAAATTGCACTGAATCCTATAATTCACATAATTCTATGATTCTTAAATTCTAAATCACTTATGAAAGATTGGGCAGTTGTTCATAATTATTAATATTAAATGCTGTTAGGGCATGTATGTATACATGTAATACTTTACTCATTTACATTTGATGAATTGTTTGGCTAATTAATGACAGTGCGTATGAGCTAAGCATTTACATTAGCGCTGTTGAAACAATCATTAAATCACATTAATCATATACACGTAGATGCTGTCGGCGTCTGCCACAGGTGTCACGGTTAACGCTTATTGTTTTTAAATGGTGACTCAAGGTTAATGATATTTGCCCATCTGTCCGCATCAGAACATCTGTGAGCTCTCATATCTTAAACGGGTGTGGTCTCCACACGGGCGTGACTCTGCGCGTCTTTACATAACAGCCCATTCAATGCATCATAAATGCCTAGCAGTACAGCACAATGTAATTTGCTTTCAAAATTAACATGTTTTGCTCTCAAAGCTGATGATAGCTGATGTGCTTTCACTTACTACACAGTATACATCGCAGCTGCCGTGTCCTAAAGTCCCAACATGCATTACGTTGCTGATATCACATTCCCATATCTATACTCACACTATGTGAACTAAACCCCCAAAGTTTGGTTCGTTTGACTTGTGTGATTGTTCCGTATTGCACCAAAAATATTCAATTTATTTTAAGTTTAAACGCAAACAGTGTTGAAGATAATAACTAAGGGAGCATCTTCAAGATGTTTATTTTATTATTGATCTAGTTTGGATAGTTTGGATTTATCCACGCTGTTTTCCGACAACCCTCAGCCTGTCTATTTCGTGCTTGAAGAAAAATCAGCCAATATTAGTCCAGAATATGTGGGAACTTCATTAGTACTGTTTAAAAAACATCTCCAACTCTCTACAATGCAAGTAAATCACTTACATAAATGGGCAAATTTTTGTCTTATTTCCGTGAATTAACAACATTCATTTTTAGAAGTCGTAGACACCACTCAATCTAATGTACTGTGTCACTTTTGACTAGTACTTGACTACAGCACACAGTGAAATTGTGAACACTGAATGCTGTTTTTAAAAGTGAGTGACATACTCGATAATGTGATTAAAATAAAAATAAAATTAATGTTAAAACGAATGTTAAATGAACAATTAAGGTATTATCACACACAATGTATATTTTACACCCCTAGTGAGGCCTAAGATAAGATGTGGCATTATGACATAGTTGTAATCATAGTTTGTTAAAACCTTTGGAGTTCAAAAGATCTGCATTCTTCCTAGTCAGCACTAACATGCTTACTAAAGGCTAACTTGTTTGTAACTTGTGCCCTTGTCTCAAACAATGAGTTCTACCTCTTGCATATTAAACATCAGTAGGAAATTTCTGGAAGGTTTCTGTAAGCCATGGTCTCAGTCTCTAAGGTGAAAGTGCTAGATGAGAGAGAGCACAGAAAAGATTGAGTTTTGTCATTATCAGGAGCCCAGCTAAATTGAGCATTTTCCCTTTCTAGAGTAATGAAGCAGATCTTCTTTCCATTTTTGAGTTGATTGATAATAGGATTCCTGGTCATCGCTAGAAATCTTCCTAAAATCTTTGTGAGGGGTTCTTCTTTGTTGTTTACATGTGTCAGGGGCTATGACCTTTTATCCTGATTCTTTTTATCCTTATTATGGGTCTGTCCTGTCATGCACTTACCAGAGACAGGAGACAATAGAATGCAACAGATTTCCAACAGTTTGTCTGTCTGTAGGATTAACTTGTAAGAGGTGTTGATATGGTCTGTCTGACAGCCACATAAAATAACTAACATAGCTAGATTGTGTCATTTTCTAAAGAGTAAGTGGGAGCGACCATAATGCTAGGGTGTTGTAAATGGTCACCAGGTCATTGCTGTGGTGCTGTTAGAGTGTTCTGAGTGGTTATTAGTGAGTAGCTATTTGGTTGTACTGCCTTCTGCATCTACTATAGATGGTTGCATACCAGCCCAACTCAGATATTATGGTTGCTAAATAGTATTGTATAAATAGCTAAATAGAATTGTGTTTTCCCTCATTTTATTGCAAGTCTTATCACTTAGAAACATCATAGCACAACTATATAACATGATTTGACATTAATAGTACAAATGTATGGTGAGTTACACACTGAAGTTTACTTTGGGTTAGAGGTTTTAAACATTGAAAAAAAACATACTTAATAATCCTGACTGATAACACAATGGTTGCAGGGATGATATAGGGGAAGGTGACCCAGGAATTGAGTAGCTACCAGAATCACCTTCTAGTTTTAGCAACAATTAACCCTTAAGACACTTAACCCCAGTTTGCTCTAGGTTGTCTGTGTCTACACTACCGTAAGTTACAGCATATCTGTCAGATCGATGTATTTAATGTAATCTTTCAGATGAATCTAGCTCTAAAGTTAGCTGCTGCTAGTATGTAGTTTCTCTGTGCAGATTTGGCTAAAATAGGATGTTATTAGGAACATTATGGATATATAAGCCCCTGTGAGGGTCTTACAAACCTCAGCTAAGACTTAAGAGTTAAGCTGATACCAATCCTGCTGAGCAACCCAACAGCGTTATACACCTCAGCACGATTTACCACAGGCTTGTCGTAGTCTTAGTGAAAGTCCAGTTTCCTTAGCTATTTAGCACTCAAAATTAGATTAAGTTGAAGGTAAAGTCCTGCTGTGATTTGTTATTGGGCTTGGCACAGTATTCAGAGTTAAATGTCTAAAACTGTATAATACAAACACTGGTGCTGTTTCATTGATGGATTGACACACAGCTGGAATTTCAGCTTTGGCACAAGTGCAGAAAAAATATAAGTCTGTCCAACAGTAATACATCCTTTAAATCTGCTGCTTTCTGGGATTAAGCTGGGATATGATATGAAATTCTTTCAGTATAATATTACTCTCTTTTAACCCTTTCGCGCGTACGATCACACCGGTGTGATCATTCTTGGTTAGGCTCAGGCGTGTACGATCACACCGGTGTGATTAGAACGTTCAGTGGTCACGTGATCACCTGCTAAATTCAAACTGTGTTCAAACCAGCAATGGCAGTAAACGAGAGAGCGAGTCTCTCCGCGCTTATTATGTTTCATGGTTATTAGCGTTTTCAGTCAGGTAATGTTTATTTGTTTCTTACATTTTAAATGATGGTGCACGATCACACATAAATATAAACACAAATACCAGGAATAAACATATATAAGTTCAATTTTAACTCACATTTATTTGTATAGTGCTTTCATAAACATCATCTTCTACATAGTGCTTACTTCATAGCCTATACTTTTTATGAAATGGAGGCAAAAGCATCTTTCAAACAAAACGTTGTTGTTCTTACATTTCATATGTTATTTATCACAAAAGTAATAGGAAAATATTTATTATACATAACAGAGGCAAAACAAACCTTTCAAAAAACGTGTGGTTATGTTTTATTCCTGTCAGTCGATTGCGTAGGTAATTGGGTAACTATAATACCATCAGTAATGAAAAATTACCTATGAACATTTTTCCTGTGTGGGTTTAGTATATACTAAGTGTGTACTCACCTTCCAGAGGATTGCAGCTGTGTGGCTACAGGATTTGCAATTTGCAATTTTGTCCGGCAATACAAGAGCAACCAGTCGTCTCAATTGTCCTGTTAGCTGTGGTAAGGACCCAAGCTAAATGAACATTTGCACGACTTTGACTGGGATTCACGTCGGCTTTTAAAAACACGAATTCGCTGTCTACTTCATGTACCAGCACTCGACCGACTTTCCCGCCGTGCAGGTACTGATATGCCTCAGTGCTTTTATAGTTCCGCATCGAAGACCCATCTACTCCGAGCGACAACACAAAATAATTTAAAATGTCCTCATAAGTTATGCCAGACCACTTCTTCATTTCATTCTCCCACTGTGTCATACACCGCGGGTGTGGTAAATAATTACCATCACGGTGTTTAATAGTGTTCTGTGCGTGCTCCCACAACATCGCTGTTTACGACCCTTACCTACCGGCTAGCGAAACGGAAGTCTAACACATTATAAGGAAGTACGTCATCGTATTTACTTTTGCGTTGCAAAATAAGGTGAATATCTTAGTATAAGGGATTTGCAATAGTACCATGAACTACATAACATGCAAAAGTAGCATACATACATACATACATACGTAAAATATATACAATCGAATATTAGACATTTACAATTTACAAAGCCCTAGGCTATGTTAGATGTCAGCAGTCTCCCAGCAAGCAAGCCAACAGGGTGGCAGTGGCAAGGAACCAAAACTCCAGTGATGTATAGATGGAGAAAAAACCTTGGGAGAAGCCAGGCTCGACCAGGAGGGCCAGTTCTCCTCAGGCACATTAAGACTGCAATTTGTAACTGTTTTAGATACGAACAGAGTTGATTTTGATGGGTTATAGTTAATTATTGATGGAAAACTGGTATTTGATAATATGTCGGGCACTGAGAGATCGTGCCAACAAAAACCGATGAGGCATAATATTACTAATTGCAGCCATAACATCACACTGCTGTGACTTAGCAGGAAACAAAACAAAGCTAAAAGTTATCATGTAAATAATGGTAGGTTTACTAAAGTAGTCTGGTCTCAGAGTTTGGATCCAGCTGACTACAGGACTTTGGGGAATGAAAGACAGACAGATTTATTGTGGAGCCAGTATATCTGTTCTTGTGGGAAGTGTTCCCGGTTCACCTAATTAATGCAGCCAAATAATCCCTTAAGTGATTTAAGTAATAAATCCATATGACTATGTGTAGGCAAGATGAAAGAGGTGGGTCTTTAGTCTAGATTTAAAATGAAAGAGTGTATCTGCCTCCCTAGCAACACTGGGAAGACTATTCAAGTTTGGGTTTCAAATATGAGAAGGATCTACCACCAGCACTTGTTTTTGAAATTCTGGGTACTTATAGTTGGCCAGAATTTTCAGATCGCAGTGAAAGCAAAGGACTATAATAGGAGTGGAGCTTGCTTAAGTATTGAGGCGCTAAACCATTCAGGGCCTTGTAGGTAATCAGCAAGATTTTAAAATTTATACGATGCTTGATAGGCAGTAGAGTTGGGCGATATTGACCAATTTGGAACGAATTAATTTCCAGTTACTATGGAGACACATAAAGCTTGTGGCGTGGCATTACGCAGTGACGCGACAGTACACAGTGGCGCGCTTCAGCTTATACGTATATGAATATGTATATTTCAAACCAAATATTTATAAAACTTTTACATGCATTGTTAAATGAAAGATTT
>JAZGTJ010012993.1:0-15397 GCA_036877575.1 Botia almorhae
AATATAAAATTAAAAGGAAGTTGAAATGAAGACTCCTGCAAGCTTTATGTACTGTGTATCTGCACAGGAGATTAATTCACCCAACGTCAACCTGTCCATCAAGTAGACATGCTGTAGATCCACATCCTGCCAATCGGGCTGGCCCAAGCCACCAAAAAATGAAGCTTCGGAGAGCAACAGCCCCACGAGACAGGATACATGAGGTCATAAAAGTGGAAAGCAATTAAAACAGAGGAGTCACCTTGCCCTCCTCTGCATTGAACTGTCAGAGCTAAGGTGAGATCTCCAAAACTCCTCCCTTTGTGATTGATGCCAGGTGAACGGTGAGCCAGTACCCCGGGCCCTCACCTCAGTTATTAAAGCAGCCACCTCAGCAAAATGTAATTGAGCCAACGTCCTCGCTTCATCAAAGCATTACATTATTAGTGTGATTGAGGTTATTAGATAGCCTGAAGTATCAGTTGAGAATTTCAGGATTTTAAACATACTGGCATGACTCCTGAGTAAACGTTTTTTACTTAAATGCAGGAATGAACCATTTGGAGGCAACCAAGCTGAAATCATCTCTCGCGTTTGATATGCGCAGTGATTTTGACGATGTGAAAATAATGTGTTCGTCAAAGGTAGGTGAAGTTAGAGATGACTAATCAGAGTTGATATTACAGCTGTCTTTGAAGACTTTTAATGGGGTCCGAGAACATGTTCTGGGCTGCTTACGCTGTGCTGGCTTTATCTCTTTATTTCATTATCTATTCAAGCAATAACCGAGCGATGGCCACTGATGCCTGTTAGAAGTTTTTTAAAAATCGAAATTTGCCAAGAGCCCACACAAATAAATTAACATAAATTTGTTGCAGGAACTACAGGGATTGGGGCGTTTACTGGGGTTCCGTGATCACTGATTGGTCAGATTTTCAAAAGGTCTATTCTATTCTCTGTTACAGCAATATCAAAAGTAATGACTGACTTTATGTCAGTTAGCACAGGTAATCACAGCCACGATCATATAGGTGTTGGACACCGACCTTGACACCCCTGATATAGAAACTAATAGAACAAAAATGACCAATTAGTCAATATATTTCGGCTGCACCAATGAAAATAGTTGCAACAGCATCTTTATGCTAAGATCACACTATATGTCTTAAGCTTATCATCTAAGTATTGTTGTCAGTTGTCAGATGACACCATGTTCTTGAGCTACAGGAACAATCCAACTACAGTGTGCACCAGTGACATGGTTGTAATCTTAAGTCCTGGTGAACTCGACCTTGAGTTTATCAGGTACTAGTACAAGGATGTCTTTTATCGCCATTGATGAGAATATCAGTCAAACTCCGAGAGGTTAATAAAGGCCAATTAATAAATTGATTTATTATTCATAGTGGACAGTGAAGCTTTATACTGACTTTGTCCTTTCACTGAAAAACAAGTGGCGGTGAAATTGACGACTAATTAGTAATATGAGAGATTGATGATGTCATTGTGGCTGGAATGACTGATGTAGCTGGATTGGTGCCCTATTTTCACGGCGTTCCCACGGGAATAATAAAGGAGAAGCAGGAAGGAGAAAATGTGTCTTTTTAATATGAGCCGCCAATGTACGCCAATTTACATAGAGGCATCTAAATATAACATACATTTATGCAGTTTATATACAATTTCATATACAGCTTATCAGCGCGTGCGTTCCCTGGGAACCCAACCCTTAACCTTGCGACGCCATCTCAACACACTGCCGGCTGAGCTACAGGTAAGGAATTTAAAGCATGCATCTTTGACTGACAGTCAGGGAAACTACTGTGGTTACTTTCAGCCTGCGTAAGGCACCGCGCGAGGCGTATTTTTAAACAGTGCGAGAGCTTTAGTGTACTGGAAGTTCCCTTCTGAGTGGATCATTTACTCAGGTACACATGCAAAGCAGCACGGTGGATTTATTACAGCTACAGTCGCAGGTGCGCTCAGCGTGTAAAGCAGCACGCTATCAAAAATGCACAGAAGTCCAGTGTAGTAAAGAAATAAAGAAGTAAATAAAAACAGAATGTTTTAAGTGAGCTGACAGATAAACTGGGCCTCAAAAACTCGGCCCCACAAATGTGCTTGCGAATATGTGAGTCAGGGTAAATATCCTTCAGTCAGTCAAATATTTGCCCTTTTTTTCTCAATATGCATAAGATTTGCCACATATTTCATATTGTCATATTGCTTCATTAGTGATCTCAAAAAGTTTGCTCTGATATAGTATATGCACAGTAAAGTCCAAGAATCTCAGTATTAGACCCCACTGCATCTTCTTACTGTAAAGCACGTCAAGAATTATATATTATACATAATTATATTTTATATATATATAATTACAGTAGTGATAAGGGGCTCAGTACAGTATGATTAAACAAATGAAGCTCAGCTCGGATGATGTTTGTATTCAATAGGGACCAGCTGAGGAGAAGTTAAGGCATCGGCTTTATCACAAGACATTTCAATGTCCCCAGTGCGAGAACCTTTGGTAATTACCAGAGATAGCACAACCTGCTGGCAGCCATGATGGATCGAGAGGCACGTTTTCTGAGCAATTTTCCTTTGTAGCATGTGTAATTAAGTGAGAAATATAATGTAGTGAATTAATTAAGATTAATGCTGCTGCTTCCAACAGACAGATTAACAGCCATGTTTTAATGTCCTCATATTTCACCTTTTATGGGGGCAGGAGCGATGAGCGCCGTCCCCCAAACCGTCCTTACTTTCAAAAGATCTCAGGCAGGAGAGAGATACCATGAAACACCAGAGCAGCACTCTGTGGTCTTTGAAAGAAGACGCTCATACAAAAACTGCACAACTTTCAAAACAGTGATTTGAATAACTGACCTACTGTAACTGCCCCCAAAGTGCTACACTGAAGTTACAAAGGGTTTCTAAAAGGCCACAAGGGAAAACATCATAACTGAACATTTTGCAGATATTGTGCTCTGTGGAGTTTGCCTGACAGATTTTAAGACAGATTTTCGTTTTTGTAATTGGGTGTTTCTTCAACCTCAGGCACTTTTATGTCCCAATGGTTTATTTTTATTGAAACTAACAGATTTGAACTTTTTTAACTTCTCGTTATATGAAGGTCACATTATGGAAACTGGTTATCGCATTTATTTTTGTTACCATTCAGTTGCCTTTAAAATAGATTGTATTGCTTTGACCTTGTCCCAGACCTTTAATTTTACACTGTGAAAATCTGTTATTAAAATATGAATTATAATATGTTAATAATTACGATCAAAACAAATCAAGTAAACATAAAAGCTTTCTGTTTTGTGTGATTTTATCATACAAAATGTTCAGGATACTGCCCAACAGACGTTATTTACAACTTTTTGGCACCAATAAAGTTTTCCAAAAGTTTTTACAGTTTTAAGTTTGTTTACAAAGAAACAAACGTGTCAGTGTCATTTTATTTTCTAGAAATGCACGGGGTCAAAAGGGCATATAGTGTGTGACGGTAATGACACTATAAACGAGGGACAGTTGTAATTGTGTAAAAATACTATATTAAACAATAGTCACACAATAAATGTTGAAATGATTTATGATGACTGCACTCTGTTTAGATGACTAAAGCATTTATTAATTAAAATGTCATATGAATAATTCATAAACAGTCATTTTTTATTATTTTTATTTTAATAATACATAAAAATAAACCTATTTTGATGTTTTAAGATGGACAAGGCTAGAACAATGGTAACAAGGGTTAAACAATAAAATCTAGTGTGACCATCAAATAACAAAAAAAAAATGTAAAAATCAGTTTCAATAAAAATCAGCTCCTGGAAAATTACTGAGAGCCATTTGTGTTCATCTTATCTCATTCAAATAACTAAAATTATTCGGTCAAATGTTTATAGTTTGCCTGTGCCGTGCAGAGGAAGACAGGTTATAAATTGACATTGTCACCTGTAACCAGCAGATTTAAAAAACTGGTAAAACAGTCAGGCCTCACTTGATTACAAAAGACTGTTAGGTTTGTCAGAATAGAGGTTCCCAGTCATTCATCAATCATTTGTACAGCACTGCTTTCATCGTCCGCCACACAAGAAAAAACATTAACTGCATCACCAAAATATTGGAATACACGCAATATTGGATTCACAGTTGTTTTGTAATGGAAATATAACAGAAACAGCCAAGAATTAACCTTAAGCAACCTTAAACCTTTAAGTTTACAGACTGCAGGAGAACTAATAACTAATAACAAAATTTTCACACAAAATTTTAACAACAAATTTCCTTCAGGACCTGGAAAAGCAGAAAAACCTTTCAAAATGAAAGTGAAAAATAATTAGGTCCAGCATTTTCATGTCAGCACCAGAATTAATGCTGCTTGTTAAATGTCTGGAGAATGTTCTAGACTACAGTAAATGTGGCAATATTAATATGAATGTTCATGTTGGCTTTTGTTCAATGATTATCTGAAAATAAACACGTGATTGAGGAGCCTTTAACTACAGAACACTTTTAAAACCTCAAACCTTCTTTAAACTCTGTTTTGCATGCTGTTCGCACTTGAGAAATGTAATAGAGTGCAAAGGGCTGTAATATTGTCAAAAACGACAGGCATTAAAATTCTAGAATGTGATAGGTTTATTCTGCTCTCAAAAAAGCTGTAAAATGTTCATTACCACACTAACCATTCCGCAGAGGAGGTCCAAAAGTTTTTTTTGTGTCTTTCATGTATTCAAGCAACCAATCGTAAGCATATATTTTAGTCTTCATTCATATTCTCTGTTAGCATTTAGGTGAGATCTGAATTCTGTAGCCTTACCTCTTTACCACCCGGAGGAACATTTTGTTCTTAGTTTTGTTTCATTAAACTAAACTTATCAACTTGTCCGATATCTTAAATAAAATTAAAGCTTAAATTGAGGAGCTTGTATATAAACACTAAGCTAATAAAAAGGACACCTCATGAATGAATATAGGGAATATGTGTAGGTGTCCGACATTGTTCCCTGAAAGAAACTTCTAGAAACATAAACGAGAAAAAAAGAGAAAATACTGTAAAGATTAATAACACCAAATGCCATTGAACCATCTATGCATATCATAACCCAGCAAACTTGGACATATTCTGTTATCTGCCTTCTAGTTTACGAGCTGCCTCCTCCACAACAGCACCAAGATTATTAGTCCTTGGCTGTGTGGTAACAAACACTTGTCGCCATGCCAACAGGGTTGCCCGCTGGTTGCCAACACTTTGCAAGCAGCTGGGGGTGGGGGGTAGGGGTCTAACCTTTGCTGGCATCGACTTGGAAAAGCGTGCCTAAATGATTCTCTGTAAATACAAGACATACACATATTTTACAGAGCCTATATTGGATCTTAAATGAATATGTGTGTGTGTATAGCCAATTAATCAGACATGGTTTGAAATAAGTGATTTATTTTATACAATTTTATTCATGACTTCTTTAGACTAGATTCCTGGAGCTTGCATCATTTATATCCATGTAATGTGCCAAATAAAGCAAACAATAAAATTATTTCTGGCTTGCAAAGAGTATAATTATTACTGGAAGCCCTGTTCTGATTAGTTTTCCAAACAACATTTGAGTTAGTTATTAACAGTGGAGGTCTGAGATTTCCCGGAATCAGTCTTTCCTATTGATTTAATTTTCTTTTTACTTAAGATGGGTTGTCAGCAGCACTTGAACCAACTGTTATTGTATTTTGTATTATTAAATCAATTTGGCAAAAAGAACTTACAAGAACAAATGTTACAAGAACATTTGTAAAACACAAGTTTTCCTGAGCCCCTCTAGTCTAGTCTGAATAAAGCTTCATTTTAAATAACCAGATACTATTTTTTCCACCCCGCAGGCTCGCTGTACAATTTTACTTACGTACTTGCGTTCAAATATATCAGTGTAAATAATATTGAGAAAGCAAAGTTGGTTCTGCTGAAGGCTTCGAGTTTTCCCTGCAGATTACATGAATCTGAATGATAGGCAAAGAAAGGATTGTTTATCTTCGTCCTTGTTCAAAGTATTACTTTTGCCCCTTTGTGGTCACTTTTTGTTGTTACACATTAAATAATCATAGTCTTGGAATGGTTGCTTTCAAACAAAACATATCCCAGATAAACACTATCATTATGTCGAGTGAAGGGAAAACACATTGCTATTCTAGTGTGTGAATTGGGGTTAAGGGCGAAAAAGGATTGTGTTCTGGATCTGCAAACAAGGTAATCAGATTTTGTATCTGTTCGCATGTGCTTGTGGGTAAACGGAAAGTTTTTGTTCATGGTACTCACTGAAACTCTGTGTACTTATTAAGTTAATTCCTTCAATCTCCACAGCTTCTTCTCTCTTCACCTACAAAGAGAACATTTAACATTTGCCCTAAGAACCAACAAGCCTAGTCTATAAAGCTACATTTACAAGTGCGAACAGTTCTGATGCTAGAAACAGCATGAACAGTAAAGGTCAATTGTTTTCTTAAAAAATGTTAAATGAGGTAACACATTAGAGCATTAGGGGTTAGTTAGGAGTCTGTGTGTTCAGTTGTTTCTTGAAGGTTTTGAAGGTCTCTGCAGATTGGGTGGAGGCTGGCAGCTCATTCCACCAGGAAGGAGCAAAACAGGTGAATGTCTTGGAGGGCGATCCGGAACCTCATTGGGAGGGAATGAGGTGCTATTAAAATAAATCCAGGTTAAGCAAGAAGGTGGCAATTAACCAATTACGGAATGAGGAAACCAATGAGGAAACGAGGTACCAAGGTACATTCTTCATAAAGAAAGACAGTCTTAGAGGAATACAACTGAGTGGACATTTTAATTGTCTCTCTGTCTTTGTGTAACACATATTGCTTGTGAATTACGTGTTCAGCATTTCAATGAGATTGTTTGATTTTAAGAGGCTGATGTCCAAACCTTGGCCCACAAAATTGCCTAGAATCAGCAAACCAGCAAGCGAAGCAATTGGAAGCTAGTACACATTTCAACTCAGCATATACATATATTTGCACTTCAAAATTACTGTGCTACACTGTTGACATATTTACAAGCTGTAATTAAAAAAATGTGTAACTAATATTCAGCCACAACAGGAGGTGCAATAAGAGTTTAAATAATGTGCCTCTGTGATCTCATTACAATAATGGAAGGAAACCATGACAACAGACAACACACACAACATTTCCTGCGAGCTATGGATCAGAAAGCACGGTTTGGAGCGTGGAGGAAATGATTTGTGCCAGGAGTGTTCTTTTATCAAGTATGAAAAGGCAAATGTCTCCCTTAGTGCCGCCCATTCAGAGAGAAGCAAAAAGTTAATTGGCTCATTCTTGGTCAACCAGGATTCATTTTAATTAACAGGCAAAACAGCTGTTCATTTTGTGTCGTAAAGAACGCGGTCTTCTGTTGAAATGTTTGCAGCCTAATTGTTTGACTTGCAAGCACGTTCCTCAAAAAGAGAGAGTCTTGGAGGAATAAAATGAAGTGGATATTTTAATCGTCTCTCTGTCTCTGTGTAACACATCTTTCTTGTGAATGACAGGTTCAGCATTTCAATGCGTGCCTGTTTCACCAAGATTGTTTGATTTTAAGAGGCTGATGTCCAAATCTTGGCCCACAAAATTGCCTACAATCAGCAACCCGCTAAATGCACATATCAACTTAAAATATGATACTGTTCTTTCCCCTCTCTTAACATTTGCACATTTATTTATCAACTCTTTGATTGTGCTTTTATCAGTTTTATATTCCCTAAGAATCAAACCCTTTAGCTCGGTAAGCTACAAGTTGAGCTACAGATAAACAGTCACTAATAATTAGTGGTTCTAGATAAGGCAAGTATTGTGATTTATTGCTCATACTGTGAAACTGACAGTGATGTATTTATGTAAGGTAACCCATACCCAAAATGTGAACTCTGCATTTAACCAATGGAGGAGTGATAACTGCATGAATACACACACACACACCCAGGCCAGTGGGTGGCACTGCTGTGTCCGGGGAATAGTCAGGAGTTAGGCAGCTTGCTCAAAGACAGTTGCTCAAACCAGCAACCTTCTGGTTACAAGTCCAGTTCTCTAACCAGTAGGCCACAACTGACATGTACTTAAGGTTAAGGAAAAAACTCCTAACATATTTTAGCGGGCAAAAATATTCTGCTATCAGAGTAGAACAGAGACAATGTGAACTCTTTAGAACACCCTAGCAACTTATAAAATAATAAATGAAATGAAATAAAAGAAATGTACTTAACATTTTTGTAACCCCTTGAGATTTGCGAAATCTTTTGAAATCTCAATGAGACGGAGACAGCAAAGCTTTAAATGGGACAAAAACAGGCTTTTAATGCAAATGATCACAGAGCGTTTGCTAAGTACAGTCACTACAGAGTCTACACAAGCACAAGATTATTAAACTCCTTCACAGTTACTGAACAGACTGTTGAAAGATGTTTAGTTCCACAGGTAAACAACGATACTTGCTGAGGGTTGTCATTTTGGAAGTTCTATAGATTAGTCTGGCTGTGAAGAAACAAAGGTAACTAGGAAGTCAACAGCCTTTTAGCCTCAATTCTGCATTTGTTATTTCCTTCTGTCACAGGAATATCCGTCAGTCAGAGGCAGAAATTAATTTGGAGAGCCAATCACATGCTTTACATTAACATAGTAAGCAAACAATTTCTCAGTGGTCTTTTGAAATATCAAGATCTCATACTGTAGCAATCCATAACTATTTTACATATTAGCGAATTGATAGCTAATTCATATGAATCATAAGAAGTACATATCATTTATGTTATATATTATATATCATGTTTTTTTTTACGTTTTTGTTGTTGTACAATTCACATCATATAAATGAATACAAAATCATCTCCTTGTAAAATAGTTACGCTTTCCTGTCAGATCAAGTTGAAAATACCTAAAACTGGTCATGATTTCAAGTCAATCAACAAAAGTCAACTATTAAACTGATTTAACTTGAACTGACCGAAGGTTTGTAGAAAACCTGAATTACTACAATTGGTTACTGGTTACCCGATGCAAAAGCCCGTAACAGAGTTGGTAATAGTACTGATATCATCTCTTCTTTTACTCATTTGCTGTTTATCTTTCTGCCTCCTCACAAAAACAGGATGGCGGATACAGAAAGCATGACCTACGAATGAGAAATCTAAAATAGAACAAACTTCTCAGCCAGAGTTGCAGAGTTTGCTTTTTTAAAGTTTGAAGCGAGATGTTTCCCAAAGACCCTACAAACATAAATATCACCCAGGACCCAAGAGAAATGAAGCCGACAGTTGGGCGGTCTGTTATTAACAACACTACATACACAAAGTTACTAGTAACCTTTAAAAAATTCACAGCTGCACGTCTGTTGTCTCGCACGCTTAGAAACTTTACAGTCTGTTGACAGCGTACTGTACACTTTTAAATGTCACATTTCTCTGATGTGTAGAACAATTGGCGCCATCGTACTGTTCTATCTCTATATCATCTTAATATTTTGATACTTTGTATCGCTATCTGATGGCCCTTAATGCAATTTTCGGTGTTTTCATTGCAATAAACAACTAATGTGTGCTAAAAAAATTAGAAAACTGAAAATTTTTTCTCAAGATGTGAATCGATATGCACACCTATGTGTATAGTTGTAGGAAAAACATCCTTCAAAAAATGACAACACTCTGCTGACAAAATAAATCTAAACAATTGATTTGTTAAATATGAGACTTCCACTAAGAAAATCCACTAGCACTATATTATCGCCAAGAATTCAATATTGAGCAGCTGCACAGACAGACACAGCAGAATACCACAGTAGACATCTCAATCACACAGTACAAAATGAATCCATACTGTATATGGAAAGGGGAAATTTGTGTTAATCATGATGATTATCTGTTAAACACTGTTGTTTGTTAAATGTTCTTTAAATGTTTAAAGAGCAAAACTTATTTAGCATGCCCTATGCAAAAGCAATATTTCCAGATGGTGAGAACATATACCCATAATGCTTTGCAACAATGTATCCAGACATGCCAGAGTATTTTCTGGAGTATTTAAATTTTGCACTACTTGCCAATTGTATTGCCAAATGAATTACTGAATGCATTAATTCAGATGCAGATTTTTATGCAAATTAATTAATTAATTAATGATCCCAAACTGGGGATCACATGAACCCAAACTGGCATTGGTCAGGCAAAGAGATAGCCCTGCCCCCAAACTCACACTACACAATAAACCTAGCAATGAAAAAATCCTCATTTCAAAGAAAGCAAAGCCTAATTACATTACCTCAAATTATTTTTAGCAAACCCAACTCACATTTGCCTCACTTTCATGAGCTGTAGGCATTCAGCCCGTCCACATTTGTTTCCTCTTGCTGTTGTTGGTGACAGCACCATTTTGTTTCGTTTTATCGATCAGCTTTATTTGTCAAAGGAGAGGAAGAATCCTCATCATAAAATGGAAGCTCGTTTTAACTAAATCAATTCTAATTTCAGCGTACAGGGGTCACGGCTAGAGCTATACCTCCAGCAATTTAGATAAAAACAAATTTGGGGAGCAACATATTAAGGCAAAGAAAAAAGCCAATTCATCTACTGCAGGCAATTGCTCTTACTCGACAAAAACCGAGCTCAAAACAGCCAGACTCCCAGGAGACCTGGATGCACGGCACTTCAAAGCGCTAGCAAAGAGTGAAATTGATTACGACGGGCCGGGGTTGATTGACAGATGTCATGAAAATAGATTGCATTTGTAGTCAGCGCAGAAGATCCATCACCATTAGCCGGTTATGTATATGTGGCATGAGACACAGGGTCGCGTAAGTCCTGCCAATACCTGCAGTCAGCGTTTAAAGCGCAGTAAATCAACCCAAGCCATACAACTCTAGATCAAGGCACTATGTTATATCAGAAGACTGCTGCCATTGTTGTTATGTGCACTAATCCAGGGTTGCTCTGGTCCTTTAGCTTTTTTTAGAAATTGCAGAGTTTTATAGAAAAGAATGACGAGGGTGCTTCCTTTTAACAGCTCCCAGAAAATTTCAGTCATATATCTTTTAATTATTGTATACCAGCCTTCAAGATATGAATTGCTATTATTATTATAATATTTAAAAACTTGTGGTACATTTACATTTTTTGAATAAATTCATTTAACTGTAAGGTAGTTTAAAGTTACACTGTATTTTTATCTTTTTAAGTTATCCATAAATAAGCCATTTCGGGTATTACAGATGCTTTATGCTAGGAAACAAATAGGCAAAATGAGTTAAAATGAAAAATATCATTGTTTTGTTTAAAAACTGTTGTTGTACTGGACAAATGAAATTCCTCTGATGTGTGCCTGTGTTGAATTTTTATAAACAGCAATACTGTAAATGGCATTTAATAGTAACTATATTCTTAAATTCTGTATTGTGCTCAAAATTACCCTTCAGACAAGCCAGTTGCCAATTACCAAGGCACTTGCCAGACACTTTTATCCATAGTGACTTACAGTAGACTTATTACAGGCACAGACCCCTGGAACAACTTATTTTACACCAGATTCGTCCATGTTCAGGGTGTACTTTCACCGTTCTCTGCCAATTACTGAGCACAAGCTTGGCTAAAGGAGTCAGTCTGACCTGCTACCTTCCCCCTCCTTCCGGCTGTCTGTGCTGAGAGAGGGTGCGGACACCTTTGGCTCAATCTGTGGGTCTGGGACCCTTCTGCTGGCCAAATTACGCCCAGCGATGCCTCAGTCACATACAAATGTCAGCTATTCACTGACTCATAAAGGGAAGAAGAGTTAAATGTCAAGTAATGCCTTTTAAACTAATTGCCTTCACTGTGTCTCCAGGAGCAGATCTGTATTGCTGACTCTGATTAGCGGAAAAGTTTCGCTTTTAGCCACATGCTAGCAGGTGTTCTTTGGAATAATGCGTTCAAACTGTGTTCTCTTAGAGGCCTGTTCTACAGGTGTGAACAAAACAACATTGTGTTGAAAATGAACGAGCTGAGGTCAGGATGGGTTTTATATTCTTTTACAAAGCAATTTATAAAGTCGGTTATCTGGAGTTATAAAATGTTCAAGACAGTATAGCAACTAAGAGTACGTTAATGAGTCACTTTAGGCCTCTGTGGCTACTGTTATAGATACTAAGACGCTGTACTGTACCCTATCTGAATGTACTATTTAAGTTATATAACGGTAACAGTACTCTATCTGATTGGACATTCCAGAAGTGTGAGTGGCATTCCAAAAGTGCTGATATTTAGTACACCAGCACTGGGAGCCATCACTGTTTGTCATTTGTCTGTTTTGTGCTGCTCCAGAGCAGACAGTCCAGGGTTCCTCATCAGTTAGCATAAGGCGAGCAGAAAGCAAGAACAGAAAACCTGGAGTGGCCTTTCGGTGATTACAAGGAAAACTGCTGTCACTCCATTTCACTCATATACTCTAGTCCAGTTCACTGCTTGATGCTACGGAATTAGTGTAGAATTTAGTGATATCTTATTCAAGTTTATGTAATATGTGTAGTTATAAAATATGTGATCTAACAAAACTTTTCCAAGACATCTTCAACATGGCATGTCAAATGCAATGGTGTGATTTAAGCCATAAAAATACAAGAAAGGAAATTAAACCAGATAGTTTTGTGTGCAGAATAAACTCGGTCTGTCTACTGAGATTTACTCATGATGTAATTTAGCGAATTTACTTTGTATAGTTAGTGTTTTTTGTAGCGTGCGATGCAGTGTGATGTGCCGCCACAGTTTAAATCCTTTTCATCTTCTAATCATTTTCCCTAGAAACAGTCGATTTAATGCTGCAATGATCACTGGAGCAACATTCAAACTAGTCCATTTCACACTTTAGTTTAAGACCGAGTAAAGAGAGCTTTTGTAAACCTGAATCATTCCACCTGAAGGAAACATCCCAGAATTCATTGCGGCACAGTTATCAACTGACTGCTGATTCTTCACAAAGAGTCGAGCTGGGCCATTAGATAGTTTTCTGTAAATCAGCGAGCATTATCAAAACATCAAAGCATGTGACATTTCCATTGACGTCTCAAAGTTTTTGCCTCATCTCCAGTGATTCACAGCAGTATTTCAGCGCCGACAACAGAGGAAAAATGACTAATTAGTGTATGTCATAACTCCAGACTCGCAGACTCACTGACTGTCTGTTTACCGTTCGGCACAGGAGGAGTCTGAATAGCATTTTGGATGCGGCGAGAATAATTATGTCTTTATGAGTTCAGCGGCTAATTAAATACAGAATCATTATTCTCACGGTTCACGGTTCTCAGTGAATGGAGATCTCATTTTGACGAGATAATGTTCAATCAGTCCCTCAATATAAGCATTTATTTTTGCTGAATAGTGACTCTTACAACTTGACAGTTTGATGGAGGCTGAAAGAATGTACCAAACCCAAAATGTCTGTCGTAATCCTTCTCCATGGGATTTTAAATGATAAAATAGCCTTTACCTCAGCCTCTTAAGTGTTTGCTTTTGTTTAGTGGGGGAACGAAAAGGGATTACATGCATGTGAATTTAAAGAACAGAGAGGAACAGGAGAACACTCTGGATTCAGAGTGTGATTTGTGAGGGTGGAAATGGTTAGTGTTTAGGGCTAAATGTGGTGGATTACTCACGTTTAGACTGAGGCTGAGCACTAGCTGCTTCTACATGCTTCTAATCTCAATGTTTGATGTATATCTTCGGCAGGGCAGAAAATGTGCTAAACATATTAAAACTATCGCTGATGGGAAATGTTTTTTCTGAGAAATAAAACAGCTATACAACACCTGTACAGAAAAACATTTAAAAAATCACAAGACGTCTTTAATATGTCAGTATTATTATTTCTGCTACAGATCAAATTTAAAAGAGTCAGAGATTTCAATATGGACTCAAACGCTTCTCATCAAGACCATTTTTTATCTGCGCTATGCCATCGACATTCATTTTTATAGCTTAAACAGGGTTTAAGTGTAGTCCTAGACTAAAATGCATGTTTGAGCTGTCTTAAATGGAAACAGCTTGCACTGACATACCTTGTATCATACATCAGTATTATTGTTTTTTCTTAGGATGCACACAGGTAATGTTTATTTGTACATGTTGTCGAATTTAATCAAGCCCTAGTCCTGGTTTAATCTAATTCCTGGAAAAGTTGTCTGTAAAAATGGTAAGCTTTGTATAAAGGACGTGATTCTAAAATGAAAGATATGAATAACCTCTTGAGCTTTGAAAGAGCAATGTCTGAGCAATAAAATTGCCCCTGGGCAATTAGTTACGCTCAGGCTGAGACCGAACGCTTGTTTCTTTATCATCCACTTTTAAACTCGTAAAATGTCTTGTGAAAACTATCACTGGAGGGAAATAAAGACATTGGCAAGAACAGAACAACTCCATCAGTGAGTCAGTTGCAACACGCCTCAAAGCTGACAAAGAAAAAACTCAAGCTTTGTTTGAGCTTTCCAACTAATATTTGAAACTGACTCACAAGTGGGCGAACTGTGAAAATTAGCAAGCTTTAAGGCAAGCCATCAGTCATGAAATCTGATTATACTTCGGTCCACTGCTCATAGGAAGAACAAAGCAATACCAGAAAAAAGCCATTTTAAACAAGCCTGCTGCCTTTTGAAAACGCCAACTGCCGTGTCAGGATATTTCTATTCATTCTTTTTTCGTAAGGCTGTTTTACATTGTATTCATCCAAAAGATTAAAAACGTAGTAAAAGCAAAACTAGCCCCAAAAAATCAAATTAATCGGTAACTGAGATATTAGCATGTCAACACGTGTATGGTATTGGATATCCGAGCGATGACACATATGCATCATCATGCAAATACCTGAGACGGCTGACAGGGGCAGCTGATTCACTGCTCTGTAATGAAAATCCAGCATTAGAGCTCTACAATCAGCTCACTTAAAGGTCACAGTTTATCAGTTAGCCAGTCTGCATCTCATTAAGATTTAATCGCCCCTCTTAGCGGAAATAATCACACTGTATAGATATAGAAAATGATACGGCATATGCACGGCAGGAATAATCCATGTTTGCACACATCATGTTTAATATTTGCAGATTGTGAATTCAGTGGCAATATTGTATTAATACCTTTTAGCTTTTTATCCTATATATATATATATATATATATATATATATTCATAAAATGTGCTTTATTGCAAAACAGTACATCTTTAGTACCCAAAAATAATGTAACGCATGTCTTCACCATGTTTTTTAACCTCCTCTAGTAAGCTAGCGTGGTTGTTATGACTGGTAGTTAAGCACTGTTATAAAACGGTTAGTTCCATTCCTCAATTCTGATTGGTCAGCAGCTGTGTTTTATTCACGATAAAGCACGGCTACAACCGCTTC
>JAZGTJ010012994.1:0-15397 GCA_036877575.1 Botia almorhae
ACGGACAAAAGGCGCACAGTAGAAGCTTCAACAAATAAACACAAAGGTGTAATAAAAAAAAGGTTGTTCGGGAAGTCCTGACCAAATAATGCTTCATTAAACAAACCTCAAAACGATGTATTTGACTAAAGCGAATATATGGTTACATCATGAAATGCGGATTTTGCAAACAGTTTTCTGTTGAGTTTGGCAACTGTAAATACAGGGAGAGCTGGCTGGGGGAGAAACACAGGGCATGACACTGCAGTGACACGAACATCAAACAACATCACGCAGCTATTATAAAAAAAAACATTGCAAATAAAACAAATCAACTAAAAGACGCATTTTATGGTGACCATTTCAACAATGTTTTGTAATGAAAGTAATTAATATGTTGGCACAACAATATTTCTGTGTACAAAACTAATTTTAAACATTAAGCATACGCCTGCAGATCAAAAGGTTTGTAAGATCAGGAGAAACTTTTCAGTCAAGTGATCCTACGCACATACACACGCTTCAAGTCTATTATTTATTCATGTGAAAGTTCGTCAAATACATGTCATTAATAGGCTTGCGGCTCGCTTTAGTGAGTTAGTTAGAATTGCTTTAATACCAATTGTGAAACGTAACAGAGTTCATGTGAACTAGAACACAGACTTTGATGCAGTTCACTGGTGCACACCAAATTTCATCCAAAAAATGAAAGTAAATAGTAAAGAGACGCGATCTAACCTGAAGTCATGTGAAGTCTTTTACTAGTTAGTGTTCACATATAGTCTACACCAAGAAAAAAAGACACCACACAACTGACACATTATTAGAAGTGGTTTTACACTCACTCATACACGGAGATGCACATGCTATGAAAAGAGTTTGCTCTTGAGAGTCGTCAAGAGACAACTTACCAAACGCCATGACAGTTTCATACCAAATAAAAATGCTTTTATGATGAAGTCTCTTAAACGCTCTACAATCACCCCCAATTTAAGATCAGTCTGTTTATGAGAAAACCTAAATATACAAAGTTTAGACACACAGTCAACTACACAACGAATCAAAGACAAAAATAAAACTGAGGTTACTTTCATGGATATAAAGTGAATAATACAATGTAAATGTAAAAATTTCAAGGAAAATACAAGGAAAAATAAAATATAAGCACCCACCCACCCAGGTGCCCACCAGCAGGCTTATGTTTCAAAGTCTTCTCATATTCTAATCAACTTTAGCATTTACAGCTGTTTGCCGATAAGAGGAAGTTGCATTGAGGGTTTGAGGGCTAACCAACAGCAAATGCAAAAGACCATGTTCTGAATTTTTGAGCAGGGTGGGTGTAAGCAGGCCATGGGGTGAGTGTTTTAGATCAACACCTTTCTGGGTTTTAGATGGAGTGAGAAGGCTCACATTAGCATGCCAAACGACTTTATTCTGTAAAAGTTAAAGGAAGAAGGTGAGAAAAGTGAGGCCAGACGGCATGTTCAGCACCCATGAAGACAAACACAAGTGTTAAAATTCACTGCTTTACACCCCTTCACACACAGATATTTTGCAACATGATGAAATAAACTTCACCCAGAAACATGTCGACACACCGTTTCTGATAAGATTTCTTTTTGGATAAACAAAACTCACACTTGGAAAAGATTAATGCAACACAATCATAACACAAACACACATGAAAGAAATGCTAGTAGTTGTAGCACTTTGCTATGTACAATGTGAGACGACACACTTTTTAGCTTTGTGTTTGTCCTCACATTTGTTACATACAGTCTTTTCTTTGTTTTGTGAGAGTTTAGAGAGCTTAGCTTTGGTTTTACTCTCTTTCATCTCTCACTCTCACTTTTTCTGCATCTCATTCATCATTTGCCTCCCCTTATCCACCAATTCTCCTACTCTGAGTGACAGGAAGTTCCCTCCCTCACCAACAGGAAGTCTTGTGTGAGTGGAGCTGGAATGATAGGACACTAAGAAACATGCTGTCACACTTTAATCCTCGGGCATACACACACTTATATACACAACAACCTTTCATGAAAACACAAAAACACTCTCAACAATTGAACAATAGACCAATGCAAGACAACACTTGGGCCAGAAGACAAACCTACAGTAGAAAAACATATGAGAAGCGCAAAGTGAAACAGAAAAGACAGAGAGAGAGAGAGAGAGAGAGAGAGAGAGGGAGGGAGAGGGAGGGAGAGGACAATAGCAAAGCGTGCCCTGGGAACAGAAAGTCAGGTGTCACAAACACAGCAACTTCCTTTTTCCAATGATGTCAATTTCCTCCAGAGTGAAATTCCATGAACAGAACTTTATCAGCCAGTATTTAAGCCTTTGTAACTTTATAAAACACACATCATTATAACACTTATCGAGAATTCATTCTTTAAATTAAACCCAATATAACCTGCCATGACGTTGCATAAGGTCAGGTCAACTATTGACGAATAGTGCAAAAACTCATTCAACAGAAAGAATGTCAGACACTTTACAACAGACAAAAAATGTAATATTCTTCACTTTGTTATCATTTTATAATATAATCGTTAATTGACAACAGGCGAATCTGTGTTTGACAGGTGCTGAGTTGTCCAATATCAAGCTGAAAAGATCCAAGTGCTTTGGTCAATTTTTGGTTGGTTGAGTTTCGGACAATTTCACCGGTCGGCCGCACCTACTTCCTCTTATAGCGCCAGGGGAGTGCAGCCAGGAAGTGACCTTCTACACAACAGGAAGTGATGAGGCCCATGGCTTAATCTAGTCCTATTGACATTCCAATCTGTTTTTCACTCCTGGACAAACTGTTTTCCCTGTTATTTGTTTAAACTCATGAAATCACGCGAAATCACGCTTTCCAACAACATTTTGGTCAGGTTTGACTTATTACAAAAATATTTCATTTCGCTCAAGAGCACAGTACTGCGGATTCTTGTTTTCAGTGTGATTTTCCTTAAATTCTGGATCACTTCTCTGAGGAAGGTGGGGGGGGGAGAGGGAACAAGTCCTAGACAAGTTCCTTGTCATACACCAAAACGGTGCAGACCAAGATGGTATTTTCAAAATGCTTAAATGAAAACATTTAAGAATATGCCTGCAGATCAAAAGGTTTGTAAGATCAGGAGAATTTCCGTGAAGTGAACCTACAAATATACAGATGCTTCAAGTCTATTATTTACTAATGTGAAAGTTCGTCAAATACATGTCATTAATAGGCTTGCGGCTCGCTTTAGCGAGTTAGTTAGAATTGCTTTAATACCAATTGTGAAATGTAACCGAGTTCACATGAACTAGAACACAGACTTGGATGCAGTTCACTGGTTCACACCACATTTCATCCAAAAAATGAAAGCAAATAGTAAAGAGACGCAATCTAACCTGAAGTCATGTGAAGTCTGTTACTTTTAGTGTTTAATTATAGTCTGACACATTATTAGAAGTGGTTTTACACTCACTCATACACAGAGATGCACATGCTGTGAAAAGAGTTTGCTCTTGAGAGTCGTCAAGAGACAACTTACCAAACCCAAATAAAAATGAAAATAACTCCAAAAAAATCTATGATGAGACAAAGACAGACAAAAGTCCAGGCCTACATGACATTTCCTAAAGACAACAGAAAGTTACTGAACTCGGCAAGCAACATAAACAAACAAATGGCACACAGTACTAGATATAACTACAGAGATCAAAACTCATCCACCATCAGAAACTCATATTCTCAAACCACAGCAGGCCTCAGGCTCTCATTATCTTGATCAACATCTTATTTAGTTTCCACAGCTTGGTAAAAGCTAACAGTGGCAGCTAAGATATACAGTAACCTGTGCCACTACCTGCTAACAGGGAACGTTCTCAGAATGTTGACTAACATTCTCTAAAAGTTCTCATAACGTTTTTAAAAACGTTCTATGCAGTAACGTTAGTAAAATGGAAACGTTTGGGATACGTTTCTGCAACCAAAAATGTGCCAGCTGGGTGGCCACTCTAATTGCACAAGAAGAAACTTTTATTACATCTGCTGCTGAGAAATCTTTGCTCATCCACTTCCAGTCCATCTCATCTCTTAATTTCACCACCTGGGCTTATCTAAAAAAGACCAGCAGAATCTCATTCTCAGCTTTTCAAGTCAGTTTCTCGCCCCTGTGGGAATTAACGGCTTCCAACCACCACCTCCACAATGTTCTGCACTGTCGACCTTATTTAGACCATTTGCTGTCAAGCCATGTCTTCTGCGCTAAAACCAGACAATAGTAAACCCGACTTAACGAAAACAGATATAAGCGCTGCAAACTTTGAAGTGAAATACAGGTTGCGCACCACAGCAGGACAGGAGGCCAAAAAAATTCCCGTTATCACCCCCAGCCAATAGCCAAGATGTCACACATCAAGTTTATTTCTCTTTATTTCACAGAATATTATATTTACCGCTAACATCTGTCGTACATATTCTTAAATTTGCCACTAAGTACAAAAATACAAAATCTACACTCCTTAGGAACCCAAAAAACTGCTTGTTACCCACCTTAACAAATCTGTCAAAAGCATTGACAACTTTGTAGACGAACGTACGAGTGCGCGTCTGTCTCCGGCAGTATCAGTGTGGTTTCACGCTATACAGATACACCGGACTCCGTGCGCCGCTCAGCCGGCCGCGGGTGCGATGCGCTCGCTCGAGTCACGCTGTGTCCGGAAGGGCTGAATTCCGCGCGCGCTCTCGGTGCCAGGGGACTCCACCTCCTCTCGTCTCAAACCTGCACGTTTGTGCATATTCAAATTAGTTCCCGGAAATCACATTTGTTTGCAAAACGCTTCAAGCTCTGTTGAAACTAAGTGTCATGACTTATCTTCTTACTAATCTCAAGGGTGGCTCTAAATAACTCTCCCTCTGTTTGTGGCAGTAATAGTTGTTCTGAGGGAAATATATCGTTGATTGCAGCTAACGTGTTACAAAATGAACCATGCAGGGCACCGTACATGTATTGTTATAACTATTATCAGGTAACCGTTTTGGTTTAAAGGTTAAGTAACTCTAATCTAAACCTGTTTCTCGACCACCATCTGGTGGCTGCTTCGTGTTAGTACAGTTCTGAAAGGCTTTGTTGACAGTAAACAAGATTTTAAGTAGAAGGTCCTGGATCAACATCCGTGTTGTGTTCATGGACCAACAGGGGCTTGTGTACCATTCTATGTAAATGATTATTGTTCGGGTTATGAGTAGGGTTTGGGTTGGAACTATGTTGCTTGGACTAGAATGTTGTTCTAGGACTTTGACGGGTATATTTTGGGGTAGCTTTGGGGTAGAAATATTTAATGTTTAAAGGAAACTGTTTTTTTAATTAATTATCAACGCTAAACAAAACTTTAACACAAACAAGCCCCACATATTTACACAAACATAAGTTTTTACCAACAAATGACCTAAATACAAAACACATCTCATAATAAAATATTTTATTATATGTAAAAATGCTTTAAAGACATTGCACAAATAACAACAACAACAACAAAATGTGCTTGTTTCATCCAGTTTAGCCCACTGTAAATCAGCTCTCAATCTGAGAGAGAAAGAGGCAACACAGTTTGCTTGGTGTCTAACTCAAACATTTATCAAAACACACCAAACAGAATACCGCAGTTTGGGAAAGACACATTCACAGTATGATAAGAGAGAGATCACAGCGAGGCAATTTACTCTGACGTGCAAAATTCACTCCCTCCCGACCAATCACGATCCAGCAGCAACTTACATCAACCATCCCAGACAGGCAACAAAAATATTGCAAAGAAAAAAGAAAGTGAAACTAGCTCTGGATCCTGTGTGCTTTAAAGTGTGTGTCATTTCAACTGGATCAACTGGAACTGCAATTACAGCATGTAGTGGTATACAGGTCATCCCTTGTTTTAATGCTCTTTACAAAAGCTTGTGCGCATGTGTGCTTACTAGGTCATGTAGCGTGTAATTGCTCTGAGTGCATAAAGTAAAGCTGCCTGCAGTCGCGCCTCCATTAGTAATAGGTTCACGTGGACCTGCAAGAAGAGAATGACGTCAAATAAGTGCAGTTCAGGAGACAACCACTAGAGGCCACTAACACACACTAAAATGTGACTCATCCGAACAAAACTGGCCTATAAAATGAATCTGTATGAACTCATCTGACATTTAAACAACGCTAACAGAATCTCATACCTTTTCTGAGTGGCGGAACTGTCTCCAAAACGAGAAGTACATTCTTGCTGTGGTTTTTTCAGGGTGACAAGCCACTGTTTTAACATACACTTTTAAACTGCGTTCCAACAACTGGTTCACTTCCCCATAGTTGTAGTCATCATACCTGTGCATGGGAACAAAGACATGAAGGTGCACACGCACACACAAAATACAATCCACAAAACACAAAAATAACACAAAATAAAGTACTCTTTCAAATAGTCTGAACAACCATTAAAAACCCTATTAATGCATTTTAAATACCTTGCAAATCAGAACAGCCGTAAATGTGGCAACCTGATCTGGTTTATTCCTCTAACAATTTTAACATTCTCATTTTCCTTAATTTATTTTAACGTTGCACTTTTTGTTCCATGTARRTAGATGTTCATTTTATGGCTGACGTGTGGATGACTGACCTGATGCCATAGATGCAGTGAATGTAGTTCCAGATGGCTTTGCGGAGAGTAGAGGTGTCCACATCTGAGTGCATGGCCATGGTGTTATATGTGAGTGCACACACCACCTGAAACTTCTCATCCAGAAGCTGTGCCATCTCCCCATACAGCCTGTTCATCAGCGAAAAACCATGATCCTCCCATGAATAGTCCTGGAGGCAAATAAATACCACCCATCTTTAAAGTCATTATAGTGCATATTATATACTTTGAGTTAAATATAATCTGACTGTTTATAATTGTGTTGCAAAGATCTTTTTGCGTGTGTGTGTGTGTGTGTGTAAGAGTAATGAACCTGAGCTCTCATGGTTGGGGGGGCCTGTTCTCCCCTGGGGCTGAAATCCTGGTAGGTAAAATCTGCATCCACAACAAACCGTGAAACACAGTCAGGAAGAACTGAGCTCTGAACTGAAAAACAATTATGACACAGGACCGTCACCAAGTGATAATAACAGTGATAATGACAGAAAGCAGAACTATGATGGTGCAAGCTTGTGTTTGTGTCACACAATTATTGGCCTTATCTTCCTGTGACAATATGTAATGTGAATTTTTTCCCTCTCACATGATTGCCACTTAAAGAGCACAAACCTGTGCAACTCCTGACATTCTGAACTCAGGAACTGATGAATAAACATTATTTGTGCCACGCACACAAATAAAGTAATAAAAACTGCACATCAGCACCCTTACAAAACCATATCTCAGTTTAATCACAGTAAAACCATCTCTAGTTATTGTGGTATTTTGTCAGAAATGTTGTAAATTCGTATTAAAGAATCTATTGAGGCAATGGTTCTTGCACTGTGGTACAACAGATCAAATTTATTTTCACTCTTTGCATGGAATTTGTGGCCTGAAACTGGTGCACACACTCTGGTCAATGTAGCCACATGTCTATGTGCAGCTTGAAGGTGTTATTTACACATGGCATTTGCAGTAGAAACAGAAGTAGAATGTGGGCTCTTAGATGGACTACGCTATACTTACATTGTGAACTCAATTAAACGAGTCTTTTATGCATATTTTATATTTTTACTATTCAAATTTACAGAGTCACAAAACACCTGGAGGTGGTATGAGAGACAAGTCTGGAAATTTACATTTGATTGACATGCATACGTGAGAGCATTCATACCATCAGCCGTTTCAAGTAAACTCTCAGTTCTTTCTCTCTCGAAGCGAGTAACCATCTCCTCCTGAGTAAATTCTTCACCCAGCTGTCGGACCATCATCATCTTCTGCATCAGGAGCTGAACCTCGTTCACTGCCTCAGACCACTGTGCATAGAAACAAACATTTCTAACACCATCACACCATTAACCTGTGATCATTATAGCATCTGTTACATTGTTAATACCTCTTGTTGATTTTTAGCTGTGTCTAGGGCCGAACTGCATGACTCTGTGGGCGAATGCGACTGATGTGGCTGATCGGCAGATTGCTCAGGCTCTGGCAGAATGCCACAACCCCACACAAAAGAGGACAGAGAGTGGGCATGGCTCATTAGAACCACAGCCTGGATTAGCTCTGCCAGTGACCATCGGCCCTCTGCACCAGGACAAACTAACTCCTGTAAATATGAAACATAACATGTCTTTTGAAAGTTTTCACACATTCTACTGACCATAAATAACTCTGCAAGTACATGTCAACTCAATCTACTGATCCCAACACTAGCCTAACTAATACTTTAATGAGTTAGTTGGCATTGTAGTTGCAAATGAATTAGTTTACATGTCGGTTCAGTTAGTTATAGTTAGTAGAATGTCTAAAGTGAACTATCAAAATAAAGTGTAACCATAATTGAGTGTAAGGAGTTTGTTAGTTTATTGTCAAAATCGAATTGTTTTGTTTTTACCTGTATGTGTTCCTGGGTGATGATCCAGGGTCTGTGTGCGAGTAGCTTGTTAAGAGTCTGCAGGCGCTGTATTTTGGGTGGTGCATAGTGTAGTCCCCTGAGCCAAGACTCATTTCCTCCAGCAAGCAGGAAAGCAGAGGTGTGATGCTGCACGAGGTACGAACACCGATGGCGTGCAGATGCCTGCATAAACAGAGAAACATTACTGTTATGTATAAACACATTAGTGTATATTTAAACTGTGAAAAGGTGCCAAACAAATACGTAAGCCTCTTTCCTCACCAATATGATTATAAAATGTCTCCAAGACAAAGGCAGAGGGCCATCAAGCTGCAGCAAAGCATGCTGGGTGCGCAGAAAACAAGCCAAGTAGGAGGGATGCAGCCCCATTGCCATGGTGACATGATCTGCACGGCCTTCTGAAAAGATTGCCTCTGACATCACATCCTGTGCCGGCCCGTCCTCCAGAATCTGACAGAGACAGAGTTTCAACTGAGTTTTGTTCTGTAAACACACTAACAATGACAGCCCTACTATGCTTTTAGACCCAGTCATTGTGCACAGCTACAATGTGCCTATAACTTGTTAAGCTAGATGACATACCTATAATGACAAACGTCAATATAAAAGAGGAATGTTAAAAAAAACAACACACACCTCTTCGATTGGGATAAAGGCACTGGGCCCAGAAGGCAATGCCTGGGGTATGTCGACACCTCCGTCCTCCTGAGATCAACAAAAATAATGTTGAGACAAACAAAAGACAAAAAACTAGAGAGGTGCACGTATGCTTCCCAGTTTTCGGAAAATATAAACAACTATAATATATATATGACATATGAATATTTGATTACATGCTGTTTTGTCCTTATATGAGCATTGACTAAACTACCATTCCTGTATATGCCGATAACCGGTGACTAACGACATAAATGGGACTTTAATGGCCCTTTACCCACTTGTTATCGGGTGTCTGGCTCGTAATTACAAAGCTTTAACAGAACAAACAATACATCGTCTATAAACTTTAGCTTACCGTATAGGCTACTAGGCACTAGACGCCGGCTTTACCGACACATTAATGACAAAGTCAGTCAGTCAGACAGACTCAATAAACCAACCTCACCTTCATTGAATGAATACGCGTTCGAAAACCACGGGTTAAACAGAAGATGTTAAAAGTCGTCAAAGGTTTCTCCTCTATGACTTCATTGCGTCTGTAAAAACGTCTCGCTTGTGTAAAGCAGGAAACGGGACCGGGAGGAGGCGTGGCGTGCGTGAACACACAGCGCCGGGCTCTTGCATCACCTCCCTGGCGCGGCATGACGCAACCCGCCGGTAACGGAGGTAAGCGCTCCTCGATACGCCTATAAACGGGTATACGATACTGACATGTACCGGAAATTATACATAGTAGCGCTTGACGGTGCGGTATTAAAAGTTCAATATGCGATACTTGCCACATTTTCGGTATTTTTCATAGTATGGCAGTGGATGATGAACAGCAGGCGTACATACGTTATCCTTTAGAGACAATTCAGCCATTTTTGTTCATTCGAGCGTTTTAACTTTCAACCATAAGGCATGTTCTATTTAAAATACCTCTTACAGGGGTTTATGTATGAAAAGGGGTTTTGAAGATGTGAGTTTTTGCTCCGACTGGTTTTATGATAGGTGTGACACAAGGCCCTGTATTCTTTTTATTACCTCGTATGTTACATAACTACAGCTGCTATACATTCACACACACACAGCCTTATACTCACACTATACATCCCTCTGTACCTTGGGAACCTAACTACTGAGCAGAGTATTTTCTCTTATGTAACCTCTTATTTAACCAACATAAAGCCCAACAGCACAGCTGTTTAACACACAAGAACAGACACATCGAGACAAAAACACAGACACAAAGTGGGATTTTATTGCATCAACACAAGCAGTTATCATAACACGTGCTGAAGGACTGAGTGTTTGCCCATTTCTTGTGTGTTTGTATGTGTCTGTGTGCTCAGTTATTCACGTCATGGAGTGTTTCATTTCGGAAAATAAACAAGCGTTCACACGTGTATTTCAAGTCCAATCTTATATTAAATTATCCTTATATAATCCATACAAAACAATATAGAACTTATCTCGTGGGGCAAAATGGTGAAATCAGGAAAAATAGATTCAAGGAAGCCAGAATGAAGCAAACAAAAGGACAGAGTCAAACTTCCACTAGATTTAATATACACACAACTTTCCCACAAGATCTTATTTTGCAGGTTGCATAGGAAGGCCCTTACTACAAATACACCAACATGTAATTTTTGTATTTGTAGTTTACACATTTGCTGGCTGTGGGAAATTATTGCTAATTCACACAGGGTCCTATTGGCAGTTGGCCGTTTAAAAACCAACACCTTCCTTTTTTGGGAGTGACCATCATTCAGAGCAAGTGTAAAGAGGTCAATAGTGATGAAGGTAGAATAGATGGATTAAATGAAGTGGAGGAGAGACAGTTAAGTACAGGGGTCAGAGGTCACAGGAGGCTCAGAGTTTTTTTACAGTGAAGGAAAGAGGATGAAATCTTGGCCCATCTCAAACAATCTTGTTCTCCAGAGCAGCGATCCGTTTTGTCACAGCTTCCAGTGATGCTGTTGTCAAGGAAATAATGCAACAGGACTTTCCAAAACCTCACAGCTAAAACTTTTGTGAGCTTTTACACGGTAACATTTATCCATTTGACTGAAACGTTTATCTTAAAGGTACATTTCATGAGTCTGTGTGTTCATGGGAAACTGAACCCATGATCTTGGCATGGCTAGTGTCTTGCTCTACCAGTTAAGCCTGGGAACCTTGTGAAACATTTACAGTCTGATTTTATATTGTACTTACACTTACATCTTACATCTCTCTACATTTCTCATCATTTCTTATACATACGGTCCAAATGTGTTTAATGTTAAAACCTTTTCTAACAAGCCATATATAACCAGATCTCAGTGTGTGTGTGTAAACATGAAGCTAATACACAGAACAACATTCGTTAGCATTTTGTAACTCATCAGTGATGAGCTGAATAAGAATTTGTGGAGTATACATTATGAACATGTGATTGGTCAGACAACAGTTGTGGCAAACCAAACCTCACCCCAAACGTTACACTTAGGAAAGGATATATTTCTTTGTTAGTGCCTGTAGTGCCTCCTCCACCTTCTTCTGGAATTTGACGACTGAATTACATTCACAGGGATCTTCCTCTGCAAATATCAGGAAAAGCAAAATCAATCAAATTATTCGATGAGTTGCATCAACCCAGCTAACAGGGAACATTCTCAGAATGTTGGCTAACGTTAAAAACTCTAAAAGTTATTAAACAACAACATCAGTAGAACATTTTTTAACGTTATTTATCATATATCAAAAATGTTATTCTTAAGTAGTTCGTGAAACGTTTTAAAAATGTTACTAAATTTAAACATTTTGTTTGAATAACGTTTATATAACCAAACAATAATGTTACAACGTTTATACAGCATGTAAAAAATGTACCTTTTAAACGTTCCTAGGACTTTCAAAATAATATGTCTAATGTTTTTGTTACTTAATGGAAATGTTAGAGAAACATTCTAACGACCAATTTTAATGGTTAACAGCCTATTTTAATTGTTAGCTGGGGATGTTAGTCGAGGTCAAACGTTATCAAACGTTTGTGGCTTTACGTACCTTGACAAACATTGATTTGCAGCTTCTTGGCAATCTGGTTCATGGCTTTGAAGTCGGCTGTGTAGAAGTAATGGTCAGCGACAGGTTCAGAGGCGATCTCCTTCAGCTCATCCTCAACGGCATTACCGACTCCCACGGCATACATCTTAAAACCTGAAGCACACACGCATGCAAAATGTGCTCTTAAAGAACACATAGGTTTCACCGAATTTATAAGCCATTTTTGTGTCATTTTCTTACCGTTCTCCTTGGCCTTCCTGGCTGCATCTCCAATGTAGTCCTGTGACCTTCCATCAGTGAAGACAATACCAACCTTTGTCACTCCAGGTCTGGCACCCTGGTTAGGAGTGAAGCTGTTGTCTGACAGAAATTTGAGGGCCTGACCGGTCATGGTTCCTCTCTCCATGTAGTCCATTTTTCTCACAGCGTCTTTAAGGTCCTTTTTGTTGTTGTAGCGCCCCAGAGGGAACTCCTGCCTCACAGAGCTGGAATACTGCACCAGTCCGACGTGGGCACTGTTCTCTGACACGTCCAGCTTGTCTATCATCTGGTTGATCCATTTCTTCACCAGCTCAAAGTTCTCTGGTCTCACACTCTTAGAACCATCAATCAAGAAGACCACATCTAAGGCGGCATTACTGCAAGCTAAGAATGAGAGAGAGAGAGAGAGAAAGTGAGAGAGAGAGAGAGAAAGTGAGAGAGAGAGAGAGAGAGATGTTGGTGGTATCAGTAAGGTGTTTCTTCCCATAGTCAAGTTTGTTGTTGTTGTTGTTTCATTTTGATTTGGGGTGGATGGGTTGAGGTGGATATGATGAGATGTGATGAACTGAATATCATTGCATGCAGTAGATACTAAAGAGATATTATGAACGTTGTGATGTTTACGAGGTCTTTTATACACACACGCGTTTTGCTCGGCATTCACACATACTCACCGCTGCATGAACGGCCGTCCTCCATGAGCGTGTGGCCCTCTCTGCAGGCGCACTTGAAAGATCCAGGTGTGCTGATGCAAATGTGCTCACAGTCATGATCGCCTGTCGCGCATAGGTCCGACACAACCGCTACCATGAGTGTAACACACACACACACACCCGGTGGGGGAAGGAAGGGTTAGCGAGGAGAGAATTATTCTATGTGAAGTGGGAACTCAAGAAAATCAATGTGTTTTCATAATCTGCTGTGATTTAAAACCATGAGAACAGCAGATCTTTAAAAAACACACAGGAACATGTCAGAGAAACGGGCACCTGAGGTCTTAAAAGGGTTTTGGTGTTTGTCTAAGGTGCCGGTTGCCCTGATGCAGATTTGCTACGGCACTGATTCTTCAGGTTTGCAATTGTAATCTAATTTGAATTTTTTTTAAAGCCTTTTAGATGTCAGATATCACCACGCTGAGAAGCACTGCTCTGTAGCAACTACAATTATTATATCAGTGATTATACATGCATTAACTTCCTCCCCAGGAGACCCGAGTGCAGTGGAGCATCAAGCAGAGGGTGGAGATCTACATCTGAGGACGTGAGAGTACTGACAAGATGCCCTGTGGATACTCATGCCCTCTGCTCTATATGCACCTTTAATAACACCATTGATGATGGTGGTGATGTCAGTGATGATGAGGTGTCAACCTCGAGAACTTCTTCTCTTCCTCCCTCTCACCATTTCGCCCCTCCCACTCTCCCCCGTTGCTCCTCCCACTTACCACAGAACGCCTCCTGGAACTTTTTGGTAAGCTTCTCTATGAGGCTGTAGCTCTCCACATAATCGACGTGATCTTCCAGAGGTTCGCTGGCCATCTGCCTGAGGGTGGTCATGTCCACGCGGCCCACCCCGATGGCAAAGATCTCAATTCCAGCCTCCCGTGCCTTTAATGCGATGTCACGCACGTTGTCCTGTGGTCGGCCGTCGGTCACAATGATGGCCACCTGCAATTGATATAACACCTATCAGTTTATATACAGGTGTTTCAAAATGATTTTATCCTAAAAATGCAAATAATAATAGATACGGATGCAATAAGAAATGTTTGCACAGGCCTGTGTTTTGATAATTATATTTAATAATTATATAACAGAAGATGCATAGTGCCACTATAGAAGATTAATGATGTTGATGATCCCAATATGGATTGAAAGGGATTATGGGATTGCTGGTCACAGAGCCTGACCTTGCTGATGCCAGGGGATTTGCGTGCGCCTTCTGCTTCACTGAAGGCCACATTCATGGAGAACTGGATGGCAAGACCAGTCATGGTGCCAGTGGACAGTGGCTCAATCTTGGACACAGCCTTGACCAATCCAGCCTTGGTTTTCTGGGACTTCAGAGAGATCTCGTTCTTCACCCGACTGGCATAGTTCACAACGCCTACGCGAGTCGCATCAGACCCAACGTTCAATCCGTCGATGACTTTGGTCAGGAAGACCTTCACCTGCTCGAACTCAGCGGGGCGAACGCTTCGAGAGCTGTCTATGATGAACACCACATCTGTGGGTTTGGTGTTGCACAGGCCTGCGGCTAAAACGAACAACACAATACAGAGGAAAGAAAGAGAAACATGATGTCAGAGATTGACACAACTGTACAGTTCCTAAAAATGGACGCCCCCTCAAATCTTAAAAGAAGCACATCTGTGATATGTTTCAAATATAACGTGTGAAAATAAAACAGAACTGTGTAGTCAGTATTACATTATGGTTATTGATGTTAGCAATGTGGTCTCATTAAGATGCTGAGTCTACCCAGCATTAACGGTGAGGAGAGGGAGGAGGAAAAAGGAAAACAGTGTGTATGTGTGTGTGTATGTGTGTGTGTGTTGGCGGGAGAGAAAGAAAGAGTGAATGAAAAGCCAGACAGTCTGCAGGTACCTCAATCAATGTACAGTGTTGGCGGTTCTTATAATACCTCCCATTGATTATACATTCAGTCTCAGGTATGCATGTGCACGCAGGTATGTATGCGCGCACACACACACACACACTCACGCAGTAAATAGCCTCTTTGTGTACAAATGCAATGACATGTGAAACCTAAAAAAACGACTTTTTCCTAGAGAACACAAACATCTTGTAAAACCACTGAAATATAACCCTAATGACCTGCATGACTGAAATATCTGCCTTGTTTTTGCTACTGGAGTCCCATTCCAGCTTTAAATCTAGATTTTGCAAT
>JAZGTJ010012995.1:0-15395 GCA_036877575.1 Botia almorhae
AAATATGAAATTAATAATTTCTTCCATAACTGGATATTTGTTAGGAAAATATTCTTAAAATGACATTTTGGATGACCAAGACATTTCACAAAGTGAAATTAGCAAAACAAAATAATTTTACCAGAGACATTTTGTTATAACAGAGAGAATTAAGAGAATTTAATACATAATTGATTAGTTTCTTATGACTTACCAGTTTCACCAGTAAACACATATTATTATATTTTACTTTTTGTAAATGCTTTCTAACCAAACATTCGAAATGTGTGTTTTCTTTTGACACTAGCAGACCCAAATCACAAAACAAACATATATTTCTCTGTGGGATGCATTATTGAAAACAGGTAGCCAAATGAGCATCATTACAGCCTTGCTTGCCTTCCTAAATTGCTAATTATGTGTTTTGAACTACTCATGCCCTGATTGGGCCCCAGAGAGATAACTCCACCCACCTCACACAACATCTCAGGTCATTATCCTCTGTAAAATAATAATAACACTGGCCATCAGAGACCACACAACACCCATGATGCTTTCACAGTTTTGTGATGTTCCCTATGCGAGAATTTTTAAAATAACTAATTGTTACGGTGGGACGGTTGTGTTTGTGAAGTAAAAACGCGTCAAGACACGGGAATGAAATAATAAACAGTATTTAATAAATGAACAAAACAAAGACAACACAAACACTAACCGTTTAAAAGATAAGGGGTGACGACAAGTGCAAACAGCAGCGTGATACAAAAAACAATCCAGAAACAAGAAACATGAGTACATCCAAAAGCCAAAATCCAAAACCAGAGACCGGTGACTTGCCGAGCCAGGGCGGTGACTTGCCGAGCCAGGGCGGTGACTTGCCGAGCCAGGGCGGTGACTTGCCGAGCCAGGGCGGTGACTTGCCGAGCCAGGGAGGAGAACAGGCGAAGGCCGTCACTAAGACACAAGTTAGACAGTCAGCCACCGCTGCCTTCGCCTTGGCAGACTCTGGAGTGGCAAGCGCCATTGCCTGGCCAGACTCTGGAGTGGCAAGCGCCATTGCCTGGGCAGACTCTGGTGTGGCGAGCGCCATCGCCTGGGCAGACTCTGGAGTGGCGAATGCAGCTGCCGGAATAGTCACTTGAATGGCGGATGCCCCCGAACCCAACTGAGACTCAGACAAACAGGCTCGCAAGGCGTCGAGTTCCCCCGCCACAGTTTCCAAGAAGGCCAGGGGATCGGAGGCGCCAACTGCCAACACTGGTTCCTCCTGGACCGGAGCGGAAGACGCTGCCACCTCCTCCACAGCTGCAGCCGGCTCGCACCCCTGAATGGGCCTCTCCAGTTCTGGCTCCGGGGCGATCCATCCCTCTGTCACCTCGGGCTCTGACTGTGCGACCGCGGTGAGCCCTGGTTGCTGCTGCATCTCATGGAGTGATGAGCGTGTTGATCCGCTGCCAATAAACTCTGCCACTGGGGCCCTAGCCTCGGCCTCCGCCCTCCCCAATTGGAGGTTAGACCCGGCCATCCGCAGAGCAAAATTGACAAATTCCTCTATAGTTCATGTGGAATTAGGCAGGGGAACAACATTTTTATAGGCCGGGTCCAAACCGAATCTGAAGATCGTCATGATTGCTTCGTCCTCAATGGGTAAATCATAGATTTCGTCCATAAAATTCTGGATGTAACGGTCCATTGGTCTCCCATTTTGACTAGGCCAGCGAGACATGGTGAACGAACAAAACAAAAACCCAGGAAAAACAAAAAAACGCTGTGCTGTCGTCGGGGTGGTTTGGTGATTCTGTTACGGTGGGACGGTTGTGTTTGTGAAGTAAAAACACGTCAAGACACGGAAACTAAATAATAAACAGTATTTAATAAATGAACAAAACAAAGACAACACAAACACTAACGGTTTAAAAGATAAGGGGTGATGACAAGTGCAAACAGCAGCGTGATACAAAAAAATATCCAGAAACAAGAAACATTAGTACATCCAAAATTCAAAAGGGTAATCCAAAATTTAAAAAAAGCCAAAGTCCAAAATCCAAAACCAGAGACATCCAAAGAGTAATCTTAAATATAAATAATCCACCAAACACCGACAATCATCAACAACTAGAACATACAGGCAGGGAACTTAAATAACCAAACTAATCAGAGTGCACACATGATGACGATTACTAAACAGGAAGTGAAGACATGAAAAACCAGAACATACAATACATTTCAAAATAAGAGTCCAGACTCCCAGCATAGCATAGGAGTCCGGATTCCTAACACTAATAGTTACACAGTTTTAATAGTTTTTGGTCATGACACATGCAAATTGTACACATGCAACATAGAGCTGCCTCTCAGTTATTATACCAATGTAAAACTCTGTACATTTATTTGATAAAATATGTTTTCATAAGCTATTTGATAATAATTAATTTAGAAAATTACAGTGCAAAACAGGAAAGACTCTTTATATATTGATTCATATAGAAGGCGATAGATTAAATCACTTACAGAAAAGGAGAGATAAGGTCAGGCCCATGTTAAGCATGTTGCATTTAAATGTCCCCGCACATGATTAGGTATATTTTACACATACAGGGTGTGATCACAACTACTGCTGAACTTTTACAGAGCATGTGTTATATCTGTATGTGTTCGTCTGTATATTCTGTGTAACAAAGACATACAGACACATTTTCCCATCTGGAAAACTTCTAAGCAGCTTGTTAAAGAAATCTTAAAAATCATATGTACTTAAAAAAGTTCAAGTTGCCTGAAACTGAAATCGTGTACAGAGGTGGGACTCCATCAGTGTGAAATCTTCAGTCACCACAAAAAGTGACCTTAGAATCTTTATAAAAAAAAAATAAACCACTTTTAAAAAAACACAAAAAACCTATTAAGAAATACCAGAATGAACGTCTTGGAAAATCTTGGAAATGTTTTGGAAATGCTCAAGTCTTCCAAGTCTTGGAAATGCTCGTTTTCATTTGAGTTTTAGGACAAGAACATAGTGCTTTAATCTATTTAATTCTGTATGGTCTGTGATATTGACTGCATCCACATTCAGATGAATGCTTTTTCATATGTTTTTCATTGCATTCAAACTTTCACAATGTTGGCTTCAGTTTGCTTGCATACTTCACAAAGCTGAAAATGTTTATATAGCTATGTGCTGCAGGCCTCTAAATATGCATTGTCAGGTATTGGTACAGTATGGGGCTCATGATCTGAGACTAACAACACAAATATCACCTGAATACTCAGTGTGTAAAATTCACTTTGAAACTAACAAGAGCTTAAAAACTACAATTCTTATAACTTTTTCTCAAAATCAAGCTTAAGAGAGAAAAATAATGAATCGTTTATATCGTTCTTGGGTATCTAATACAATTTGAAAAGAATAAGAGAACAAACACACGTTTAAAGATGTAGTTACCAATATAGGTTGTCAAAATTAATAACCATTTTTTATTTTGTTTAGTACTAGTGTAATGCTAAAGAAGTGTATGCTGTGAAAATGTAAATGTAACAAAGGACCAAAACAAAGCAAAAAGAGATTTAAAGGAAAACTATTTAATGATGTATTTTGACTTCCTTACATTGCAATAAAATAATGCATGGCTGACAGAAATAGATGCATAATAAATGTATGTAAATGTATAAATGACATGGCTGACATGACTGAAGTTATACCATTTGTTTATATTGTTATACCATGAGTTAATGCAATTTTAATTACCTAAGAACAACGGTGTCACAGTGCCTCAGGTCTCTATACCCACCTCAGAGACAAATGTAAATTTAGCTCCGAATGTCATCAAATAAGCTGGTGTCATTCATTACTGTTTATCTCTATATAAAAGCCTGCTTTACCATTTGGCTCATACATGTGCTGCCAGTATCACATTTGATACATAACTAAGACTGAAACTATCCAGTGTCATCAACTTTCCGTAAGTGGTACAGCACAGTTATGTAATATTTATGTATGCAGCTAGTTACATAATCAACTGATTGCGTGAGCTGCTCTTTTAAAATGACATTAAACTTTTTTGGTCTTGTTTTTAACATCAGCATGAATTTTATTAGATTACTGATATTGTATGAAGTTGTCAAGTAGTTTTATAAATGACTTTTTATCATTTATATTATAATACGTTTAATTACTGATAATAGTTCTTATTTTTTAATAATTTCAATGATCTATTTCTCAAGCTGTATAACTGACATGTGTTTTGTGCTCTGGCCAATATTCTTCTAGATGTGAGCACCATGGACATCCAGAATGCAAGTCAAGACGAGCAGACGCAACTGATCCAGGCTGACCCGGTCCGGAGGAACATATCAATGGCGCTGACCCAGATCTTTGTGTGGCCTTTCATGTGCCTCACCTTCTTCATGCTTTTAACTTTCTCCAGGAAACAAGCATTCAGAACAGAGACGCGCTATATATTGTTCGGTCACTCTCTCCTGGTAGACCTAATGTTTCTTTTTCTGACAGACCTGGTAGTCTTGCTTTCATACAACATCGTTTTAATACCTCTGCGCTTCTGTATCCCTGTGTGCTTGCTGATGGAGACTGTAACGGCGTGCGCACCATTGACCATCGCCGCTATGTGTCTGGAGCGCTACGTGGCCATCTGCATGCCGCTGCGCCATAACGCGATTTCTACCTCTAGACGAGCGTTTATTGTGATTCTTATGATTTGGATACTGAGCTTCGTAAGCCCTTTTATCGATATGCTCATCCTACTAAGCACCGCTTCTCGTGAATACTTGTCTCAACGCACACATTGCCACTATGAGATTATGGTTCCAGAAGGGATCCGACGCTTTGTCAGGGGTCTGATGTATATTGTGGGGTTGTTGCTTATCCTCATAATCGAGGTGTTTTGTTATGTAATGATATTCCTGGCTGCGCGAGCAGCCTCCACTGACAGAAAGTCGGCGTCCAAAGGACAGCGCACAATTTCCCTGCATATCCTACAGCTTTTTTTATGTTCTGCTGAAATTATGTGCCCGTATATTGAGAATGTGGTATTGCAATATGACATTTATTCATATCTGACGGTGCGTTTTGTCAACTTCCTGGCATTCAGTATCACTTCAAGAGCAGTAAGTCCTCTCGTCTATGGGTTTAGAGATGAGAAGTTCTACGCAGCCTTTGTTTACTTCCTGAGATGCCACATAAACACAATATCATCTGACACAGATAAACATTTATGATTATCTGCTGGTAAAGCTTATGATATGAACCGTTCGGTATATTATAACAGATACATAACAGATTACAAAGCACACAGACAAATTAAGAGGGCTTTGAAACTTTTTAGCAGGCCTAAATTCATGTGTAAACGTAAGTCATAATGTTACTTTTGTATCATATCGCATATTTAACAACATACATTTCTGCTATGTTAATCGAGCAAATACATGTTTCAATGTGATTTCAAATAATTCGTAATTGTTGTTGTATTTTGTATAAATATTAAATATCCAAAGCTTTTGACTGGCCAACAGCAAATTTGGCGGTAACAATTAGTATATTGTTTAAGAGCGCCATCTGTTGACGTGGCTGAACTTTACATGTAGAATACAGTACACAGTTTCATTTGCATTACCAATATGTATTTACTCAGTGAAAACCTTTAATGGTTATTTTAAGTATCAGTTCCCTAAATTTTTAGACTGGACTCTACAAGCCTTATTATTGTTAAAAATGTAGAATTTCACTAAACAACTGTAATTGTGGAACATATTTACAGAACATTTGTATTTAATGAATGTGTCAAGTATCCATGTAAATATATTTACAAAACAAGCAAGCAGCCAGGTAACAAATAATTAACTGTAGCTAAAATACACAGCATAACGCCTGTCATTATAAAATAATTAATAAAATATACATACATTCATTGAATAAGCAATGAGCCACAGTGAGTGCAGTTCAGATTTTATAATATCATTATAAAAAGTATAAAAACCTACGTAATTAATGAAGATTAGACATACTAGACGTTAACTTAAAGGTTAGACTTTAGCACTACTCAATATATTAGTTACACCAATGAAAACCAGCAATGTGTAAAATGTTTTGTGGTCTTTGCATGCCATTGTGACGTGACGCAATCTTTACTTCAAAACAGCCTGTATTGTGTTTCTTGTGATTTGGACCCTGAGCTCTATAAATCTCTTTGTTTTTATGTACATTCTCACCACTGTTGCAGATAAGTACTCCATGTGCTATGTTAAAGGGTCTTCAAAGTTTGGATCTCTGGAACATGACATAAAATATACCATTCAAAATGCTGTATATAAACAAACCAAACCACCAATATGAGACAACTTTGGTAATATTTGCTGCATGGGCAACTTCATGCAAGAAGTCGTATAAATGTCTAAAGGACATCATAATATTTTAGCACATTATTATTTAGCTTTATTAACATATGGACCCACATAAATGTATGTTCCCAAATGCTATGCTGTATTTACATTTTAGTAATTGTATTCAAATATTGTACCAGCCCAAGGAGGAGGATCTCCCTGGTGTTGCCTTGGCCTGCACACTAGTGGATTTGTAAGGCTCTGTTTTCAATAAAGTTGCAATTTTGGAACAACATGCATTCTGAAATGTGATAATTATTGAATTATGTGACAATTACATCAAATAGAAATAAAACTGAAAATGTTTTGGTTAACAAATTTTATAATTAAATAAATATCAAACAAATAAAAACAAATAAATTGTATAGCCTACAGATAAAACACATTTATGAAAAGGGTTAACTTGGGATGTAAGATTTAATCTAATGGTCTCTGAACATACTGATAGCAGACAGTTAAGAACATGTTCAGACCAATTCACACTGATTATTCAAAGCCAACAGATAAGCTATGGTCAGTCAATATATGGGCTGGATTGAGGTTGATTGAATTGGTCTGTCAATGGCTTACTTTTTTTCAGGTATTTGAGTACACATGTGACCCTCTCCCTGACAGTTGCACAATTCTATCACAAAGTGATTTTAAAGTATGTTATCTCCCAAATAGGTAAACACACAGTATAGCTCATATACTGTCTTGATAACGTATAGCACACATTTCTGTCCACTGTTTTGTTTTGTTATCATGTATGCTTGTTTTTCTGCCACGCCCCGTTAAAACGTGCAGAACATGTCCATCTATTCATACCTGCTGTAGTGTCAGTACACATTGTTTCCTCTCGTAGCGGGTCAACAATCACTCCCTGCAGCTCACTTTAAGTGCTGTCTAGTGTTTACCTCAGCCTGTTACCACAACCCCTGTGCTGACGCAGTGTGTTCATGTGCGTCAAACCCTATCTTTCCTTGAACTTAAACCACTAAAATCAAGATTAAAGGTCTGAATAAACGGATCAATAGAGCGGTGTGCGTGCAGAGTCCTTCAGCAGTATATAAATAGGGCAGTCGAATGAACATTACACATCGAAGACCTCACTAAAGGCTAATACATTAGGACAATCTCAGACAAGAGATAAACTTTTAATTATTATACATTTGAGAAATATTCAAAGGCAACATGCAGGCTTTTAGAAACTGCAGCATATGTGCTGGTGGGCATATTCTAAAGGGCCAGACCGACTTCCTGGCTGCCAGGAGAAGCATGTCAGCGCTGCGGCTGAGTGCTGCGTGCGCTCAACTCCTCAGGTAAGATTGCAATTAATTTAATTAAAAAAAACATTGTGCGACGAGATTCTTTTAACCTAAATATATATTTCCAGTCTAATATATTCATTGTTAATATTAAAGGGACAAGGCAAATGTGTTCTGCAGCAGCTCCGTTAATCAGCGTCTCCTGCGCCTGCCCCAAGTTTCCCGATCCAATACGGTGGCTTTCAGTGTCGGCAGTGGCCTCTGTGCGGTACCGTTTACGCAGGTACGCATGCTTTAACCAAGTAGAATAGTATGGCAAACGTGCATGTCAGAATTCAAAACTTTAAGGATCACTTAAGACCCATGTTGTCTGTCCTTTTCAGCAAGTGGGAAACCTCTCTCATGAATCGCTAATTCGCCGGGCTTCCTGTCTGGTCACAGACAGTGCCAATACGTACGTCTCTCAGACCACGCTGGCCCTTGTCGATGCGCTTACACAATACGCCAAAGTAAGATATGTGAAGACTGCATTATAGATTTATGGGCCACTGCTGATACATAATTGTACTTAAATGTATCATCTTGTCTTTTACCAGGCGCTACATACACTCATTGCCCTTCAGAAGCGATACATAACTTCAATAGGCAAACTCACTCCTGCTGAAATGGAAAGCATTTGGCAGGTGATCATTGGCCAAAGAGTTGAGGTAATTTCAGTTCCTTTAAATATTTTATTTCTATTGACTTTTTGTAGAACAAGGCCCTTTTAGTTTACGCAAGTGTTGTTTACTGCGTGAAAGGACTTAGGTCCTAAATTTCAGGGTTATGATTAACATTTCTTGTTGATATTGTATATTTATTTGAAGGGGACGCTTAATTTCACAACATTTCTTCCTTGTGCCAGGTTGGTGATAGACTAGACGATTGTAAACGCTTTGAGTCCAACTGGATCAATGCCATTAACATATGTGAATTGTCAGCAGAGGCGGCCTACAATTCAGGTGAGTCATTCACATTAAACTATTGCACATTCCAAAACGTTCCTCATCCTTTATGCAAAACTTTTGTATGGTCTGTAAATTAAGCCGTTTTTTTAACAGGTGCAGAGCATGCACGTACAGCAACCAAGACTAACCTGCAGGTGGCGCAGTCCAAAGTAGAGGAGGTTAGGAAGATGTCAAAAGAAGCAGAGAAAAAACTGGCAGAGACTAAAGCAGAAGAAATCCAGAGAATGGCTGAATTTGCCTCCAGCATTGACATACATGACCTGGAAGATGTTCCTGAGGCCTATCTTCGTGAAGATTAGAATGGTATAAAAGAAAGTCCATCAGTATGATGGAGTTTATGAACTGTTCATAAACGCTGCTTTAAAGACCCTGTTAATTTGTATGGTTAGTGAATAGCCATTTCTTAGCAAAGAATTTGTAGACCGCGACGTTCTCCTTTAAAAACAATAGAGCGGTGTAAAAATCCAGTAATTACACTTATTAAAAAAATAAGCTGTGTTAAAATAATTTTTAATGCAGCTTTTGGGTTGTATGGAAAGATCCATGGAAAATGTGTTTAGAACAGAAAATTGCAATGAAGTCACATTGATTTAATATTTACATATATATTTTCCATATTTTGTTTGTTTACGCTCTTTGATGTACAATTGTCTTGAGTCTATGGAACACTAAAATTATATTAAAGGATTTAGTTTTAAATCGTTTTATGATGTGATATTAAACTGTGTATTTCTACAAGGTTGCATAAAGACTATATTGTTTTGTATTTTAAGATGTAATAAGAAACTGTTATTTATTACCTTAATTGATGTTATGTCAAATTTGTAAAAAACAGTTTTTGTAAAAGTGTGAAATCCAATAAATGTTATCTTATTTTTTCAGTTATGCTGTCTGGTGTGGGTGTGTATTGTTAAAAGTTTAAGAGTGTGCAATAAAACAGAAGGTCGACTGTTCAGCATTTAATTAAATTCTCAATTTTGTGATCACGTAAACATAAATTACCCAAAATGTTACTAAGGGACGTTGAGTTCATGTATACGATTCAACCAGCAGATGGCAGTGTCAGCATATTTATGAGAAGAATTCGAAGGGAAACGTTTTGCGCATGCGGAAAAAATAAAATCTTATGCTATAGTAGTCTATTATTCCTCTTGTTTATTGACGTCTGCATGTTGCAGTTGTGCACTTACAATATCAACCATACAGTTTAACGGTAAGAAAATACCTGCTAATTGCTAAGTTTAAAACTTAAAAGCTAAAGAGCTGTCCTAATTTAATCTTTTTGCTTTTTAAAGTAGGATATAACATTGGATTTCGCGTAACACTATCTTCCATCCATAAATTGTTACTGTAATCTTGACTCACCATTAAATAACACGTGATGTAGCATTACTTCGCCTACAGGCGTGAACTAATACTGATCATTAGGGCTTGATGAAGGCGATTCTTTAAGTCATCAATGAATAAAATATTTCGCTGTGTGCAACATTTTCCAGAGGGTTTGCATTTAAGTGAGCGAGGAATTACATACATTCAAAGAGGAAGCCAATAAAAATGATTGATTGGTGTAAATGGCACCACTCAGCTGGGGATTTATCACTCTTGGAGGACATAAATAAAACAAAGCATCAAGGAATGCGTGCCCAGCATGGCCCATGCTTTAATCTGAGCGAACGGGGTGACATTCGCTGGAGCATATCGAGCCCCCAGGACCCATTTAAGTCAAGCCGTTGAGTTATCTATTTTTTACTATTTAAACTATTAAGTCACCTAATGTTGTAATGTTACATGTACCATTACAGAATATTTCAGCAACTACCTAAAGGAATTTCTTTGTGAAAAATGTCATTAAAAATGGCTTACAACTCTAATGGATAGCATACGTTTCGCTTGCATTACCAGACAGAAGATAATCTGTGCACATCTATTATGGCAATATCATATCTATGAATGAGAGTAAATCGTAAAACCGCATTGCAAGGCGCTGTATTGTTGACGGGTTTATTTTTAGTGGGACAGAAAGGTTCCGCCCACTCGTGGTTCGGCTGCTGTGGCTCAGACGCTCAGATTCAACAACGAGGAACTCACTGCTGCGCCCGCAGTCAGAAACCATGGCAAAGAAAGTAAGAAACAGCTTTGGGAATACCACGTTTCTCCATGGGCTTCTACCTTTCCTCGGTCCTCTGTTTTGCGTCTTTGCTGGTGGGTACTTCTCCTTTTCCAGGATGAAGATCAGTCCTTTTAAATTGGACATGGCGTTAACACGCAAGTTTGCGGTGAAAGTTTACCTAATGCGTTGGGACGGGACGTGTGAGATGTCATGCCCATGTGTAAACATGCAAACGATGCTTAGTTAGATGATCTTATTTATTATTATCAGCGATGTTTTTTACCTTAAGATACTAACCGTAGATTACCAGCATTGCAGGCAAGACATGTCCAAGTGTAAATATCATTACTAAAATGTCCATGTGCATTATGAATTTGCTTGCAAAAAGTGTGATAAATTATGTAAAAATGTAAAATGTGTAGTAGCATGGTGCAATACATAGTACTAGAGTTATTATGAGTTTTTTGCTCCACTACATAAACAATTTTGGTTTGTTTTAAAGAATAATATTATGCTCATTTTTGACATTGTTCATTCAGATTTGACCAAACAACTTTTTCGCATGATCAAAACTATTAATTAACAACAGTTTTTTGTTCCATTAAGGTAACAAAATTGTTTGCTGAAGTTATCTCTCTGCTTCAAGAAGTTTCAAAGTCCACTTTCTTATGTTTAGTGTATACCAGTGAAACACTTGACTGATAAACTGGAATGAAATGAGCGCGTGAATGAATCTGGTGAGAAACATGTGTAAGGTTGGGTGTGTTTAGGCGAGGGAGAAAAGGGCGCATTATTTTAAGCGCAGGAGAGGAAAAGCACTGCAGCCGCAGAGTCTGGAGGTATTGACCTGTTCTTGGGCTGGCTGCCAGAGGCTCCGCTCATTTCTGCTGCCTTAAATATTAGGTTCAAATGGGAGAAAATACTGCAAGAGGAAGTGGTCTGTTAAACTGAATGACTATAATCATGTCTTTTGTACCCAATGAGAAGGGTGGAAAATGGCTGCAGCAAGCAACTTTAACTGTACGCAAAGCATTTGCAGAATGGTTAGCACTGTTGATGTTATGCTAGTTTATTTTGACAGATGGAGGGCTGCTGCTGGTTTTGTGCAGGTCAGACAGCAGAACTTCTGATTAAATGCTTTATGATTAATGCGGAATATAAGTTGTTGTGCTACTAACAGTTAACTCGAGTGGATGGTATATTACCTTTCATGTCACTGGACTGAGTTTATGGATTGTGGAGTTTTTGTGTGTGTCATTTAGTTTAAAGGAATCTGATACTGTTTTGTGTGGTTTTAAGTAGTAATACACCAATATATTGGCCAGTTATCAAAAATGATACAGTGCATTCTGCTTTTTCCAGTTACAATATCAACTGATAACCATGTAGTACAGTTATGTATCTCAATAAATTGTTTATTTAATTGAATTATATTTTGTATCTATTGGCAACCTATCCAAAATATGAACTCCGCTCATCTTGGTACAAGAGCTGAGTGCAGAGGTACATAAAGTTAAGCAGTACAGTTTTGTTGGTCTGGGTAGGTAACTGTTTAGCGCTTAATGATTGCCATTTCGTTCAGATAATTGTATCGTAAAACCAGCGTGTATGTCATAAAGGGGTGTGATTAAATTAGCTGTTTACCTCCAACAAAGAACAAGTGAATCAGCAACAGTGCAGCAGTGATGTGTTTTACAATGCAATGTGATTGCACCAGGTCATATACGTTTAGTATACGTTTAGTAGATAGGCCAATGTCATATTGGCACAGTCTCCGTTGGCAAATGACATAAGCTAATCCTGAGTTTTAAGGACAGAGGTGTCACACGGGTATCTGACATAGCACTGCTGTTGATTGAGTGAGATGTACTGAAATGCATGGAAATGCAGTCAGCAAATGTCACCCTGTTTGGGTAAATTGGACCAAGGTGAAAGCTTTGCAAGCTCAGTACATACAAACAGCAACCTCACTTCGCGAGGTACACATCATGCAAGTAATGCGTTGCGAAAATGTAGGTTAGCCCGTGTTGCTTCATTGCTGCATGATAAATAGGTTAGCAAGGGTGTGATTTTTAGCAACTTTCAGCAAGTTTATCATATCATTGCTTTAAACCAGTACAAATACTTAAGATTGCTTCAGAAAGCAAGCGTGCTTTCACAGACCTACTTTAGAACTTATGAAGATTGTGTCGTTAAAATGTGTGCTGCATCATCATCCAGCCCATTTTTGGACTTTATAATTAATCTCACTTAGCCTACATAACTGTAGGCTAAATCTGCCAATCACATTAAAAGATTCTTTTGAAGGAGGTCCATCAGGAAATGGCTATGAGTCTTTATTGTGAGCTGAGCCAGCACAGAGGGGCACAAACCATGACCGCAGAAAAGCATTTTGCTGTGAACGTCTTCCATTCTGGAAAATGTGATAATCAGAGGCTTTGTAACTGGGCTTCTCTCCATTAAATAGTGTAATGCAGTAACCTTTTGCCTTCCAAAAGTGCTGTTCTCGGTTTGGGTTGTGTTTAATGTGAAATTAAACAGCTATGGAGCCAGACTCCAGAATATTTCAGTTAAAGTGGTAGATTGTTGATAAATTACTTTTATTTCATTAATTGCATAAAGTTATTCCATGATTGTTGTGGTTGCATGACCACAGTCAGTATAGCCACATGCATTGCTTTCACATAGGATATCACAAAAGTGCATTGTCTGTTTTTTCCCTATATTTTCCTGTCAGATTTTCCTGTCTTTCCTTATGTGGTTGGTCCTGAATGTCCCCTAGATCTCAGTGATTCATTTGCTCCTTACGGAAGAAAATCCATCTGTTCTCAAAGTGCCTCAGAGCTCCTCTCTCTGTGCTGTGGAACAAAGAAGGCATTTATGTGCAGGGACCATCCATGCTGTCTCTGTAATTGTTTGCCATTGTGGAAGTTTTTAACAAGCGTCACCAGGCAGGAGCGCAGTCCCGGTACTCTGCTGTTGATGAGGTCCATGTTTATACGGTTCCCCTGTGTTCTCTGTAGATGTTGATGTATGATGTAATTACAGAGACGGGGAGGGTGTGAGATCCTTTCGGTCCTGCAGAGGTATGAAAGATCCTGTGGTTTCGCTGCATTATATTTCTGCTGTTAATCTGACCACACAATAGAGAGCCCTAGAGAACGCTGGGCCGTGGTTTTACATTTTTGTATAACAAGGAATTAGTCAGCTGTAGCCGTAATAAGGATTTCCTGTTAAACTGTGTTGACAGGAATTCACTTTGATGGGTGCTAAAAGGTTAAACCCTTTTTCAGTCCTACAAGGGAAACTCAGTGACTTAAAAATCTATGTCCTGTATAAACACCATTTGAGATATGATGTTAAGAGGTATCCAATGACAGCCCTGCTAAAATGTTGAAAATTCAAGGCTATATTTTCCAGCAGGCCAACCAGCTTCACCAAGAAGGCCAGCTAAGTTTGCTGGTAAGCGGAAATTTTACTGGTCCACTATTTAGACCTGCACCAAATCAGCACTGATCTTTTAAAACCAGCCTGGACCAGTGTGAGAAAATCTTGCGGGTCTATGTTTCATTTGACACTAGCATCTCATCACACATTTATACATAGAACTAAGCAGTTAAAAAGTGTTTTTATTTAGGTCATCTAACAGAAGATGAATCTTACCCACCTGTGCTAATGTTGTCTGTTGACTTTATAGCCGAATGGCCACACAGGTGGACAAGTCATTAAACTGAAGCTGTTTATAATGCAAACATGGACAAAGCTCTCAAGGTGGGTGGTGTTGGGTATCAATACCGATGGCCACTCAACTCTGCCATTTTGCGGACAGTGTGAGGAGGAAAAGAGAATGCAGAGAAAGTAAACAAATCCTATTGTGTTTCATGTTGACCAAACTACTGTATTACCTTGCTTTGTAACTTAGTCTTGTTTGTGTGTTTTGTCTTTTGTGATGCCTTGACTGTCAAGTGTCTCGTCTGGCAACATTTCAACCCTCTGAAAACCTAAACAGCAACATCACATCCTTTCATACTGGCAATTCTATATTGTTGCATTTTTGGAGGACATATAAAGGTTATTGGCGTTTTTGAAAATGTTGCTCTGTAAACCGCCCTGTGTTTGCTGATCATATGTCATAAATGTTAACAAATATTCACACTTTATTTTTTTGAATAGCCCTATCATTGTTTCTCTAAAGCACTTCCATTGAGCTCTTCTTACTGTTATTGTGTTTGCATGAGCACTGACGGTGAGAAGGGAAGGAAAACAGTTCTCAGTGAGTATGGGAAGGATGTCAGGAGCCCAGCCCTTGTGTGCTTGGATAGCATGATGTTGTGTGAAGTCTCATTACCGGCTCACATTCCAAAGCTTATTCACCTCCTTCTGAAAACCACATTTCAATCAGCTGTCCAGAGGAATTGAATCAGTTTCCAACTTTGTTTTCGAATTAGGATCCATTTTCCAACAATGTGACATTCCAAGGAAGTAATCCATTCCAGCCGGAGAGTAATGCTTCCTTAGGAACTTCTAAAGGAAGTCTTGTAGGTCAGGAAGATGGTAAATTGTTGGTTTAAAGACACAACGGAAGCACTGTAGGCTGTGTTCACACCACAGCTGAATGTGGTCCAAATGTGATTTTTAGAAACAGTTTTCAGATGACAGTGT
>JAZGTJ010012996.1:0-15394 GCA_036877575.1 Botia almorhae
CCTTCTGTTTCTCAGTGCATGCTTTTTGATAAGTTTGACATTTATAGGCAGGCCCACTGACTGGCTGTGCCGGATTCGATATCCAGCCTTTGGAATCAGCTTTGCTCTGTGTATCTCATGCATCCTGGCAAAAACTGTGGTAGTGTTAATGGCATTCAGGGCCACCCTCCCTGGCAGTAATGTCATGAAGTGGTTTGGCCCTGCTAARCAAAGATCAAGTGTAATCCTGTGCACTTGTGTGCAAGCACTTATTTGCATTATATGGTTAACAACAAAGCCACCCTTTGCTTCACATAACACCAAATTCATGAGTGCAACTTTAATTGTTGAATGTGCTGTAGGATCTGAGGTTGGATTTTGGTGTGTGCTAGGATATATTGGCTTCCTAGCATGCTTGTGTTTCTTAATGGCATTTTTGGCTAGAAAACTACCAGATAACTTTAATGAGGCTAAATTCATCACATTCAGCTTGCTTATATTTTTTGCTGTCTGGATCACCTTCATTCCAGTTTATGTGAGCACACAAGGAAAGTATATGGTTGCTGTACATGTTTTTGCTATTCTAGCCTCTGCCTTTGGTCTCCTGCTGTGTATATTTGCCCCTAAATGTTATATTGTATTACTTAAACCTGAAAAAAATGACAAAAGAAATATGATGAAAAAATAATACTAAAACAAACAAGAAACACTTAAGTTACCATCCCATCATACAATTAAATAGATTTAATGCTTATGTTGTAAATATTGTAGTATTTATTTTTAGTATTAATTTATGAAATTCACATACAATCCACAAAATGTAACATGTAAAATGTACCTGGAGCTATACAAGTTGCCTTGTTAGGAAACTTTTCAAATAAACATTTTTTAGTTGATGTCTATTTGTTACTAATTTGTACCAAATTACTAATTTGTTATTCAATTCTAGTAGAGTACAGACTTGCCATTATTTATAACAAATGCATAGAACATAGATGAAGAGAAAATAGACATAGTTTACCCCAAAATGTAAATCATTTAATCACCCTTGTGCCATTCCACACCTGACCTTTTGTCTTCTGAAGAATACAAAATATGATAATTTGACGTACATTGGTAACAAAACAGCAACGGCACCCACTGACCTCCATTGTGTGGACATACAACCACTGACACATTTCTTAAAATAGCTTATGTATTCCACAGAAGAAAGTCATATAGATTTGGAATGACATGAGGGTGAGTAAATCATGAAAAAAAATAATTTTTGGGTAAACTATTATTAAAAAAAAAACATGTTAAAGTTACATTTGATCACATGATTTCATTTAATTATTAAATCATTATTCATCATTTTAGCCACATGAAAATGTTGGCTAAAAACTACAACTACATGTTACTCTATTCATCTAATTAAATGGTGGGGTAACAGAGGCCGGTTTAAAGTGTCCTAAACAATCATACTAAAAGTACATTGGCACATACCTACAGCATTTGCAAAAAATCTGATTTGCTTTTTATGTATAACTCAACACGTAATAACCGCAAACGATAACGAATAATCGTGGTCCATGATAACTGTGCGACACAACAACAAAGTGGCATAATAGACGCTAGAACTACAACTTCCGCATTTTATCATATGCCAGTGTTGCCATGGTTTCTACAGCAAAGGAAGCGGGAACTTACTATAACGCAGATAATACGTCTTTGATAATACGTCACTTTTACAAGTAAAAGGGTATGTTGCACATTTTAAACTGCTAATTTCTCCAGATTTACAAATACTTGAAAACGTGATCTTGTAAGTACAATTCAACAAAATATAACAAAATATCTTACATATTGTGCCTTTAAGGATTTAAAATAAGTACAGTAGGTGTCCTCTCTTAAGTATTAAATTTTCCATAAATACATTGTAAACATGTTGGGCGTTGCTACTAATTATTTAGGTGACGGCGTTCACACTTTTATGTTCGTTTCCTATCATCAAATTGCCGACCGCCGTTCCTGTCGTTTCATTCAAACTCAAGGTAATTGACGCCATCTTGTGTCTTAAGCGGTATCTTACTGTGGTAAAAATGCTTCAGAGGAATTGGCTAAATCGACAGTATCAGCCGAAAGAACAAGGAACTGGAGTGACTTGGCGTGAGTTAGGGGCTTGTAAACATCAGAATGGAAATGTGAAGTTACATGACAAAAACAGAGACGGATAACTCCACACAACTCCACACAAGGACCATTCGTCTGAGCCATGACTTGCAATTTATGAATCCCCAAGCACCACAGTTTCAGCTGCAAATTTTCTTTACTGTTCTACTGATGAAGAAATGTCACCTTGGGTGGCCTGAGGGTGAACAGAAGTAACAGCAAATTTATATTTTTGGGTGAACTTATGTTTAATATAAGGTCTCATTATTGTATCACTTATGTTGTTTTACTTACGGAATGATGTATTAAACAGTACATCCATACAGATCACATACAGATGCAGATATTGGTGACACCCTTTTGAAAAGCATGCTAGTAATAAATACATTGTTTAAATGGCTTCTTCAGAGAATTATCTCTAAAATTTGTGTTATACTTTCCACTTGAAATCTTTTTTTTATCAGTTTGTATTGGCCTCCTATCTTTAAAACCGGGCCAGCTGTACCTTAATAATGCTGTGGTCTAAAAATGTGCGTGTGATATTCTTGTAGTCAAGTACATAACTGCATGGATCAATGCACAATTTAATATTAAGTAGCAGGCTGTTGTAAAATTGTTACAAACAAGACATGTCAAAATAAAACTGAGCACCAAATGAGTGTATTGAAAACCAAAGACACAAAGGCGATGAACTGTGTAAAAGCAATGGCAGAAACACTGAGTTGCTGCTGCAATGGCCAAAACCACTTCATCACAGTACTGCTTGGAAATGTAACCTTGAAGGCCAATAACACCACTATTGTTTTCCCCACAATGCAGATACAAACGACAAAAGTGATCCCAAATGCTGTGTGGTGAAGTTTGCAGGAACAACCTGTTGATTGCCCAGTAAAAGTAAGTGGACTGAAAGAGCACCACGACATTGTAAAGAGCAGCAGAAATCTTAGCTTTGAGTTCCTGACTCTGTAGATAGAGCTGTATCTTTGCCTATAGCTGATATATATCAAAATTGCTGTCTGGCCAATTAAAAGCAGAGAAACAATCAATATTGGTATTTTCATAATCCACTGGTGAAACAGGCCACTGCCGAGTAGTCGAGCACAGATCTGCGCTTGAAGAGAAATGATTTCTGAGTGCAAATAATAATAAAAAAAACACATTTAGTTGGATTTAATTGTAGATCAGTTCTGCAGATTCAGTTCAACAATGTTAATTATTGGATTTATGTTCCTTAAGCATAGACTTAAGGAACATACACTTTATGCCTTATGTAAACAAAAACAAACAAACCAAGAAAACAAAAAGGTCACCTTTTAGGCTCCCTAAATCTTTGCAGATGAGCATGTTTGGTCTGAAGTAACTTTTTGCCATCTGGTTTAACTCCCTCTGTCGCTTCTGTGAACATGTCCACATGTCTATGAACTGTCAAAAAGATAAAACAATGAATTATTTATACTGTATGTTACATGTCTATCTATGTAGAATTTTGTATGTGGTATTTTTATGGATCTTATCCATTATTTCTATATAATCATTATCTAAAACAGAAGAATTAGGGTTGAAATCATTTTTTAATCTAACTATACTTTATACATTTTATTAAATTTAGGGATAATATTTCTAAAGCAGATTTATTCTGTACCTGGTAAAATGCAGCACAGTATCTGTAAAAGCAGCTTTCACTGTTTCCCTCTATGAAAGATATTATGCATGACCATCTGTGGAGTGCTAGTACACACTTGCAGTGCATGACAGTACACACACAGTTTGAGGAAGGAATATAACAGTCATCTGTCAGGCATGTAGAGGTACAGATGAGAGCTCTCACTGCTGCCCGTGCCACTTTTACACCTGTTATAAACATACTCAGTCCTGTGAAATTAGATGACATAATCCAGGCCTCAGTTCTCCTCCACAGTTCATTTATGGTATTCATCTGCCCCATGTAAATATTGACGTTAAAGAAACACACATGGTTCATTTCTCTTGTGTGATTTTTAACGTTGAGTTTATCGATGTGAAACGCATTTGTCCAGACAGTGTCTGAAATTTTTCCTTTCTTTTGGACAAACACCAGTTCAGAAGGATAACATTTGGAATTGTTCATAGATTTTAAGAACAGGAGATACACAAGACAGCAGTTTGAACAAGGGCTTAAAGATGGATGAAAAACCTAAAGAAAAATAAGACAAGGAAAGATTAAGCAAGCAGGCAGAATAAAAAAAGGTTCAAAACCAACCCAATGTTGTTCTTTTTAAACATTTGATTTACATAGAAGTGTGTTTAGCAGCAGACAACTGACACCTTACTAAATACTTAAGTGTATTGTATTAATAGTGCTCACCTCATGTAAGCACAGGGTGGTTTGGTGGGACTCCAGTGTGTGCTGCCCATTTAGGAGTTTACAGAGTAGGCAGAAGGCTGGGCATCCTGAAGTAACCTGCACTGTGATCACTTCATATTTTTTCACAGAATGGATCACTACATGTGTAGAACATTCTTCTACAAAGCAGCTGAAATAAGATTACAAATAGAAGACCTCGTAATTTTTCTTACTGCTGTATTTACTTACAACAAAATGGGTATTTTAGGAAATCAATTGCACAAGGGAAACACACCATCAGTTTTTGATCACACTTATTTTAAGAACATTGCAATGTAAAAATCACATCTTCATTGTACTGTAATATCCACATACCATTTTACAGCAACACAAGGCTTTATATTAAAACACAAACCTATTAACATTTCTTTGTCATAGTGAGGTATCAGACAAGTTACTGTTAACTAAAGAAAAATCATACCCACCCTTCACAAACCATAGGTTTATGATTTGCTGCAAATGTATAAGCTCTGCTAACTTTGACACGTTCATTCTGTCTTTCTGTGTCTTTTAGGCTTAGTGATCTACAGCAAGGGTTCAGTGCTCTTGTCAGAAGAGCAAGTAGAACCACAGTGGCTCCTCTCATCTCAGAGGCTGGGCTGGTATAGAGTTTCTCTTCACAAATACTTGCAAGATTTATACACTTTTTAAGTGACACAGGAGGAAGGGACAGTTTGTCAAACACATGGGCCAATTCCCAGAGGTAAATATTAGGTTGCACAAACCCTATTTAAAGGATTTTAAAAGTAGGACTAGTTTAAAACATCTAAAATGTTGTATCATTACATTTGCAACTTCATTAATTGCAACTTTAATTATACCATTTATATATTAAATAACCTAATTAATTGCTTAACTAAATAATTTTAAAAAGGGAAAATTTTGAATGTTGCAGTACAACACATATTCATAGACTGTTTATGGACATGGTGACATAGCTGCAGGAGATCTGACAAGGAAGTTTACTTGGTGAGATTTAAACAAATATTGAATGTGAACTGGAGAGGTTGACTTCATTAATCTAAAGCATCAAAATAAATAAAAACCCTCGTCAAATGATTCGAAAAAGAAACGTAAAAAAATTAATGAATCAATACATTTTGTTATAAATGTATCTGCTACTTACATTTACTGTGGTGTGATTTCATAGCCTTATAGTGTAGATTAAAGGAAAAGGAGTTGAGCACAATAAAGACACACAGGAGATTATAGTTGGGGTATGTTTTATTTTTAAAGATTTAGTAAGAAAGAATTCTGAATTAGGTCTTAAGAAAATGAGAAGCTGACATGACTTTCAGTATAAGAATTCTACAGTAGCTTTGCAGAAAACACTCTCACTCTGAGATTCACAAGATCTGATAATGACTTTGTGCTATTAGTATAAGTCTTATATAAGTCTTATATTAATAGGCCTACTGACTTTTTCCACTAGGGGGAGATCATATCTGTGCTGTTCGGCTGGATGACTGTAAAGATTCAGTTTTTCACTATTTGCTCTGATGTGTCCCTTGCAGCATTTACCATTTACATATATTTTTAATTTCTAGTAATAACTTTAAAAGTGGCTTGTTTACGTTAATTTTGTTTCATGGCTTTTAAATCAAATTTATTATTTTTTAAGTTCTGGTTAATGAGGTACTTTTTCCTAGAAGATGTTTTTTTGTGTTTGCATCTGGTCTTAAAAGGATGACGTAACATTTTGGAATGAAAATACAGAGTAGTAAACTGTAACTGGAGGATAGAATGGCAAATATCTCCACAGCCACTGTAAACTTTCCAGGTGTGCTCAAATAAGCTGGAATAAAGGCAATCCACACAGCACAGAATACGAGCATACTGAATGTAATAAATTTGGCTTCATTAAAATTATCAGGGAGCTTCCGAGCCAGAAAAGCCAAAATAAAACACAAGATGGCTAGTAGGCCAATATAACCCAGAACAGCCCAGAAACCAACAGTGGAGCCTAAATTACATTCTAGAATGATCTTTTCTCTGTAGTAGTTCATGTTCATATATGGATAAGGAGGGCGTATTGTTAACCATAAAACACAGATAAGAACTTGTATAAGTGTAAAGGCAAGAACACTGAGTCGTTGTTGTACAGGCCCAAACCATTTCATGACATCACTTCCTGGAAGTGTGGCCTTGAAAGCCATTAACACCACTATTGTTTTCCCCAGAACACAGGAGATACAGAGGACAAACGTGATCCCAAACGCTGTGTGACGCAACATACAGGACCACTCAGTGGGGCGACCAATGAAAGTGAGTGAACAGAGAAAACACAGAGTCAATGAAAAGAGCAGCAGGAAGCTCAGCTCTGAGTTGTTGGCTTTTACTATGGGAGTATCTCTGTGCAGAAAGAAAACTACAAATATAAGCATGGTTAGAAATGCTCCAAGTAACCCAAACATCATCAAAATGATACCCATGGTTTCGGTGAACGACAGGAATTCCACTGTTTTAATGATACACTCATCACTTCTGTTATTGGACCAGTATCCAAAAGGGCACTTCACACAGTCAGATGCATCTGGTGTGGATGAAAATGGAATGGCAATAGAAATGAGCCTGTTAGGTCAAAATTTTCCCTCAGCCTAAAACTGCTCCCTTAAAACAGACTTCTTAAAATATTTAAATTAGGTTTTGATGAACATTGCATTTATATTGTATGATAACTTAGACGTGCACAATGGCTAAACATCTCCATTTGATCCTCTTTTGATGAACTGCAAGCGTTAGAAGAGCAATTAAGCAAATGTTACCTGTTGTGTTGCTAATTTCTCCTGGAGGGCACGGAATACAGTCATAACAGCAGATGGGTCTTCCTTTCTGTACAGCTTTCCTAGAGCCTGGGGGACAGCTGTCACTGCACACAGACACAGGCACCTGCCACACAACATGGAAAGCAATTTCAATAACAATATAAAAATAATGTGCTGTTTGACATGTTTGCACACGTTTACACACACTTGTCTTGTTGATTTGGTATTGTTTTGATCTCTTACATTCGTCAGGCCTCCTCCCCAGATGATGCTGACAGGGTTCATGGTAAAATGTCGGCCTCGGGGCTGAGTTGCATCATAATAGCCAATTGTTGCCACCTCCATGGTGCCTTTTGTGACTTTTTGTAAGTTTACCAGTTCATATCTTGCGGGGGAGTCTCCATTGCTGTCAAAAAACAGCTTTTCTGCCCCGTTCGTGCTGAAATTCACAGTTTGTAGGTAATGTAAAACCTGCAATACCAAAAGTAGTTTAGTATGTGATAGTTTACTATCGTTTTTTTAATCTTCTTTAATTGCAAGTTATTTAAGTCATGTAGGTTATTCAATCACACCTGCCAGGGTTGTATTGTCATTGTCTGAGCACAGGAGCCGTTAGTAAAGGGGCCTTTTTGTTGCTCACATGAGAGTAAATTATGTAGTGCATAAGCCACTGCATACACAGCCTGGTAAACATTGTTGATAAATCTCAGGTCAGACACATCTGTGAAGGGATGCTTAAAATATTTTAGGCTCTCAGACCCATTACATTGCCTTTGCACATTATTAGGACCCAATGAGCATTCAAATACATTTTCCCAGAATTCCCTGAGAAACATGCTGTTTGGAAATTGAGAGGGGTTGACTTCCTGTAGAAAAGGACCCAGTCCGGGGATCTGAGCATTGCGGACAGTGAATCCTATAGAGCCAATCAGCAGAGTGTGACCCTGACTATCTGCCAGCGAGTCATCTGTGATCTAAGCATCACTTCCAATCCACTGCAGCCCCGTAATGTTCTGCCTGTATAACTCATCCACCAAAATCTTGATTTCTCTGTGTGACATGAAGGCCATTATTACCTTTGATGTAGAACTTTTGATGATGTCCACTATTTTTGTTAGTAAAGTTATCGACCCTGTGCTTTCAAATGACTCCGAGTACTCAACACATATTCCCTCCTCTTGAGCAGCCTTAATGAATGTGGCAATGCCATTTCTACCATAATCATTGTCATTGCTTAAGGCCCCCACCCATGTCCAGCCAAAATGTTTTACCAGCTGGGCCAGTGCTCTGCTCTGGTAGTAATCGCTAGGAATAGTTCTGAAGAAGGAAGGAAACTCTCTTCTGTTGCTCAAACAGGCACAGGTAGCAAAATGACTGATCTGTTTAAAAAACAAATACAAAAGTGAGAACAGCATAAGACTGATTTTTATTCTGCAGTACCTCCAGCCATTCCTTGCATATCAGCAGATGATTCCTGATGCAAATGTTATATTATTTTTTTTGACTTCTTAATAATATATAGTACTGTCCAGAAAACTGCACTGCAAATTTTAGACAGAGGGTCATAAATATTTAAATTTAAAATTTAATCAATAGGTTAAAATATTTTAACAATTTTTGAAGATGCTTTTTGAAACATTCTCAGTCGTGCTAAGATAAGATGGATCATCAGGTTTTGCACAAACTTGTGAAATCCATACCAACTTGACAGCATGCTGTCATAAAAGAAAAATGATAATTTCTCAAATTTTGCTAACCATATAATTTGTAAGGAAAGTAGAGGCATTTTTGTGAGTTGTCTCAGGCTTTAATACCCCATTATATTGTCAAGTCTGAGCATATTATATATAAATGTATATATAATATACTTTGTTTTTATTGACAGAGAGGTACAAGAAAACAATAAAAGATGACATGAATTTATGTGTACGATAATAAGGGTAACCTCAGGTACGTAAAGCCAAATTTGATGTGTAGTCAAAACAATACAATGGGAAGCAATCTTACTGTGGGTATGTGAAATCGGCCCATTATTCTTGCAAACCCAATAGTTGGAGTGGATCCTGAATGGCCTATTATAGCATGTACAGTGTCGGCCTTGCTGCAGTTTCTTTCATCAATTATGGTTTCCTGTCCATTGGACAGTGCGAGTGCAGACTGAAGGATATTAGAGAATCCACAGGCATTAAAGATTTCATATCCCAGTGTGTGGTTTGGAAGGATACTTGGATTTTTATTTATCTCCTCTATTGCGAAGATCATGGTGTAGGCAAATTTAAATTCCCTGTAATTGATACTTTATAAGAAGATAAAGTTTTACAAGTCAGAGGACAAAGAAACAATTGCACTGAGAAGTACTGCATATACACAGCATGCATACTGTATATTAACTTGTGTTGTATTATTTAGTTATAAATAAAATAAACTGTATTTTTACAAATTAATAAACATTAAGTCTACAAATAAAATGTTGCCTGTTTAAAACATACTTACTCCTTGCATTTTGGTGGAGGAGGTAGCCTGTTAAACTTTGGAATAACCCCAATGTACCCGGTGTAAAACGTGAAGATGCCCCCGATCTTTAGGTCTCCATCTTTAGTGAACTCGGGTAACAGTGCTGCGCCCTGTCGCCTACAGACTTGCTGTTCTGCCTTGATCAGCACTGATATAAGCAGTAGCAGCTTCAGAATCAGCATTGTAGGATGGATGTGTTTGAACACTCTCTGACCAAACGCATCATTGCCCCTTTATATAGCTTAAAGCTTTAGTTGACACCCTGAAGAAGGGATGTACTTTAATTGTCATACATTAATTACTTTAGTCATGACAGTATTTTATGTTTTTAAAGGCTTGCAATGAAATGCATTTTTTTGGTTTTGAACAATGTTATGATTGAAACGTTATTTCTCAATGCTTCAAATCTGCTTCCAAATCTTATTTTCGATGCTTGTTTAGCACTTGGATATCTATGTAAAATACACATTTTGGTCTATAGTATAAATACAGTATTATTTTTCCTTTATATATTTTGATTTTGTGGTTTTATCAGTTCAGTCAACCCTTTTCTCAATAAACCTACTATAAACCTAGTATGTCTTATTAGTCTTATACATTTCACACATATTATTTGCAATAATACCATTAACATGTCTTACATTGTTCTGTGTTTTATTATTATTATTCTTTTTTATATATGTAAAGCTGCTTTAAAGCAATGTAAAAAGCGCTATATAAATAAAATGGAAAAAATTTAATATATACAAGTAAAATGGTTCGGTGAAATCAGTCATTTAGTATATTGGAGTAAATGTATGTCTAAAATAAAACATTTGTTGGGTATTTTGCAGTATTAGTTACTGGGCTGCATTGTATTGACAATTTCAATCTCAGAGCTAGTTTCACATCAGGGATAATTTGCTTTCAGATAATTACTGCTTTTGTGTTTGTATAACTGTGTACCATACGTTTATGACCCAAATATTCATAAGAGTCATAAACATTGTGGCAACTGTTAAGTGAGTGAAAATAAATGACCAAAATAGTAATTCAATACTGAATGTTAATTTACTGAATATTGGTCTCTAATGTTAGTGTTTATGGCACAATATTCTTCATAGTTCTTCATAGCCTGTTTTAAACTTTTTATTCATAATTTATTTAGAATGTCCATTCAGTAAAATGACATAATAGATGGAATAATAAAGAAAATCACTAATACCTTTATTATAATAAAATCTGAGAAGTATAATTTGATCTACTTTACATGATTACATTGCTTTTGATCATTGCTTTCCCATTATGTGTTTCTTTGTGTTTTGCTCCGGCCTCAGTAAAATTATGTAACATTTTGGGGCAAATATACAAAATAATAAACCAAAACTTGATGCTAAAATAGCAAATATCTCCACAGCTACAGTATATTTTCCTGGAGAACTGACATAAGCTGGAATAAATGTGATCCACACAGCACAGAATATGAGCATACTGAATGTGATGAATTTAGCTTCATTGAAGTTATCTGGCAGCTTCCGAGCCAGAAAAGCCAGAATGAAGCACAACAGAGCCAGTAGACCAATATAACCCAACACAGCCCAAAAACCAAAAGCTGAACCTAAACTACATTCTAGAATGATTCTCTCTTGATAAAGGTTCATGTTCATATATGGGAAAGGAGGGGATATTGTTAACCAAAGCACACAAATTATAACCTGTAATGAAGTGAAGGTAATGACACTGAGTCTTTGCTGCAAGGGTCCAAACCATTTCATGACATTACTTCCTGGAAGTGTGGCCCTGAATGCAATTAATACAACTATTGTTTTCCCCAGAACACAGGAGATACAGAGGACAAAAGTGATGCCAAATGCTGTGTGACGCAACATACAGGACCACTCAGTGGGGCGACCAATGAAAGTAAGTGAACAGAGAAAACACAGAGTCAGTGAGAAGAGCAGCAGGAAGCTCAGCTCTGAGTTGTTGGCTTTCACTATGGGAGTGTCCTTATGTACAAAGAAAACTAAAGCGATGCTTAATGTAAAAAACACACCTAACAAGGAAAACACAACTAGAATGATTCCCATCACGTCTTCAAATGACAGGAATTCTACAAGTTTCAGGACACAGATGTTTCTCCATTGGTTGGACCAGTATGTAGGGGGACATTTGAGACAGGTCACAGAATCTGAGGATGAAAAATTGAATAGGTCGATTACTTTAGAAAAAAATGGCTTATGGTATCTTATGTCAATCAGCTTTTATTATACCTGTCTCATTACTGATTTCTCCTTCTGCACATGGAATACAGTCATAACAACAGACAGGTCTTCCTTTCTGTACAGCCTTCCTGGTGCCTGGAGGACAACTCTCACTGCACACAGACACAGGCACCTGTAAAACATGACAATTTGCACCAACATCTGGTTGGTGCAATTTATAACAAAGTCTGTAGGCCTGATTTATAAATCAAAATAATTACCTGGTGTTGATTTTGGGCCCAGATTATGCTGATGTTGTTAAATGACAGCTGATATTTTGGTTGTAAAGAAGCATCATAGAAGCCTACTTTAACAAACTTGGTTGCCCCATCCTTCCCCTGCTGCCAGTTTAAGAGGTCGTATCTCGCTGCCGGATCTCCATTTTTATCAAAGTACACCTTTTCACCTTCTCTGGTGATGAAACTTACTTCTCTTAAAGCATTAAGTACCTAAACAAGAAAAATCTTTATTTGGTAGGATGACTGAATGCTGTTCATTGAAGACATGATTTAGTAAGACAAATGAATGCATTTTTAAAAACAGTTTAATATGACTGTTCACATATCTGTGCAGCCTATGCTACCTGCCACGTATTGTTGTTTTTTTCCAGGCATTTGCTTGCACTGCCTTGGTTTGTGTCCCATTTTGGACAGCCCATAGTGCTGTTCAGAGCATGAGCGACCGCATACACAGCCTTGTATACATTATTAGCAATCTGTAATTCTGTGACATCTGTGTATTGGTTCTGCACATGGATCAGGCTTTCATTGCCTTGGCATATGTTTCCACCTCCTACACTTTCTTGTCGGGGGATTTTACATTGAAATATGGTTTCCCACAACTCTGTATACAGATCTATGCCAGACAGTGGATTAAGTTTGGTAAGAAATTCCCCAAGGCCTGTTATTTCAGCTGTTGGAATGGCAAAGCCCATGGACCCTCTAAGAATGTGTTGCCATTTACCAGTAGCAATGTTCATATCAGAGATCCAGGACTCACTACCAATCCACTGCAGCCCAGTTATATTCTGCTGGGCTAATTCACCCAGAAGAACCTCCATGTCTGAGTAAGATACAAAGGCCACGATCACTTTAGAGCTTGAACTTTTAACAATGTTCACAATTCTCAAAATTTCCTCCCTGGGATCTGTCCTGAAGAAGGCTTCTGAATATTCGACACACACTCCGAATTCTGTGGCTGCTTTGATAAATGTGTTCATGCCATTGTTTCCATAGTCATTATCACTGCAGAGAGCTCCCACCCACGTCCAGCCAAAATATTTGACCAGTTTGGCGAGTGCTTTGCTCTGGTAGTAATCACTAGGAATAGTTCTGAAGAAGGAGGGGTGTTTCTTTTTGTCACTGAGGCAGGCACAGGTTGCAAAATGACTAATCTGCAGGTTCCCCATTAAGCAAAATAGAATTTGTGAGTTTATTAGTAGGAAAAATTTCACATTCATGAAACAGTATTACAGTGTTTTTACAGTAATTTTTTTACAGTAAAAATACAACAAACAGTATTTTTAAACAGTATTACGAAATGAGTTGTCACAAATGTTTTGTTAAGGTTTTTTGGTGTTTAGATAAATATCAACACTCAATAGAAAACTTACCACTGGTATATGCAGAGGTCCAACAGTAACAGATATGGCAATAGTTGGAGTAGAGGACGTTTCTGCAATGATAGCTTGGATCGTGTTAGGACTTTGACAAGACAACAGAGAAGCATTTTCCTCATTAACTAATGACAGAGAGGCTTTAAGAGCCATTTCTATAGATCCACACGAATCATAGATTTTGTAACCCAAACTGACACCTGGAAGAATATCAGCTCTGTTGTTGATTTCTTCAATAGCAAATACCATTGTCTGTGCGTTTTGAAATTCTCTGAGACTGAGACTGCAAAAAACAAATAATGTCATGAATTAGTGTAACTTATGTACAGTGTAATAACACGATAAATACACAGTAAAACAGGTCAGGAATGTACTGATATACACGTCATTATAAAGGGCATTATGACAGCATAAAACAATCTCCCTGTCTGCTCACCTCTTACATTTTGGGCGCTCTGGCCTTGATGTGAATGTGGGTATTATCTCCTCCCAGCTGTTGTGGAAGGAGAAGATACCCCCGATTGTCACATCCCCATCTCTTCTGAGCTGAGGGATCTCAGGATGCCCCCATAACTTGCATGGAGGGTCTGCTGCTCTCACCAGTGTGAACAGAAGCCATGTGTGCAAAAACCCCATTCTAACCCCTTAGTGATCAGCTGAACCTCTGATGCGGTCTTAAATAACAGCTGTTATTTTCCTTGTTGTGGGTGTTGCTTATACATCTGCATTGCATGTTTTTTTGCCATGCGTTTACCTTAGCCAATGAGAAAGAATCACATAAATATTTATAACCTTGTATTACACATCTGTGGAAAACATATAAACCCTTACATAAGGGTTTATTCATAATTATGTAAATACATATTTATGTATTTTTTTTACAGATGTCTATTATGAATATAAAATGTATATACATTATGTATACATTTTTTATCGTTAATTCTACATATTTTTCTATGACTTGTGCTATGCGTATATTGTATGTATGTAAGAACCCAGAGTACCCAAATTTTTGTTTGTGAACACACTTGTCAAATAACTAATTGCACGTAAATAGAAAATAAAACTTTTAAACGTGTTTATTCGAACATAACTAGATATCATAAATTGTTTTTTAAGGTAAAATGTACATTCTTATTCTAATACTGATTGGGAACTTCAGTTATCATATAGTCACAAATTTCACTAGTTTTAATTTCTTTCTGCATTATTAGTTATGTAGGTCTCTACTAATCCGAGAATGTCGCTATAAAACCCGCCATTGTTTTATTTTAGCTGCAGTGGTTAAGCTATAGTTTTATACATTAATCCTTGAAAAGATGCACACTAATGATACAATTGATACAACAACAGATTCTGTACTGACACCTATAGAGCTTGGGAAACTACGTCATTGTGTGTTGCATTGTGGGTAGTGCGAGCCATGTTTTAGGACACACTCTTTAGAATATTAGTAAACAACAACAATAAACAGAGAAAAACAATAATGAACAATGAGAAAAGCTCAACGGGGAAGCAAAGGAGTGGTACTTTTACTATGAATATAAAATCTTAGAAGAAAAGGAAATTAACAGACTCGATCCAAGCTAACACAAAGAGTTTACTTATAGCTTTATTATCTGTGTTCTTATTACTTGAATGTTACGTCTTACACCTGTAGTAATTGCACTACAGTAGCTTTCTATTTAACATTTACTAGGGGTGTAACGATATTACAAACCGAACCGAAATATCGCGATACACCAAC
>JAZGTJ010012997.1:0-13649 GCA_036877575.1 Botia almorhae
TTGCACGCTGTCTCCGCCCCCTTCCAAATGTACACGCTTCATACATGTGACCTATTGGGCTTGTTTTCTTTTTTGAGAGAGAGCCTGAAAGTTCTCTCGGCGAATCACAGCCCAGCGAAATGAGGACCGGGTGAGCTTCCAGATACCACACGCACAGCTCACATGATCTTTTTCTTCTGAAAACAAACATCATGGGAGAGGTCAGGAATATTATACATGAGGGGCCCGTGCTGTCGGCCCGCAGGAAGTCCACCTCCCCGTTTACTTATTGGCTGCTCTCGTGACCAATAAGAGATGAGAACGGGCCAGGAGGGTTTACTCAAACAAATAACTTCTTTTCGCTGTGCTTTCCTTTAGCTCCTCTTTCCTCGGCTACTACGCCTCACGACACGTGTGGATTGGGGGGGAGGGACCACGAGGACCCCTGAGCATGTTCTGAGGTCACCTCATTCATTGAGAGATAAACCGTTTACAGAACTGTTTCTCTCTCTTACCTTTTTATTCAAATGCAAAACAGTCTTTCAATAACAAACATGGAGTATTAAAACTTGTACTTGCTAGACTGGTTGTCAAAATGAATTGAAAAGTGAAACAGGACGGTAAAATCTGACTGCCACCCTGACTGATGTATAAATGTATCTGACACTTTAAAAGGTTGTTTATTCCTCCACTGAGAGCAGTTTTATGAACTCTGTGTGGATGCTTTTCGTCTGTATAAAGGAATAAACCGTTTATCACTCACAGTAAAACAGACTGCTGGTGCTAGTGTGTGTGTGTGTGTGTGTATCAGAGAAGAGGTCTGTGTATGAACTGTGTGGCTTCATCTGAATGTATCATGCAGATGTGACTGAACAGAGGCTGAGAGAAACAGAGAATTTAGATACAGAAATAGAGAGATTTTTTCTCTCTCTCTCTCTCTCTCTCTCTCTCTCACACACACACGCACACACTGTTTGAAAGAACACAAGGCTGTTTTGGACCTCAGGGAGGCTTTACGTTCCTCTGAAAGAATGTATACTAATATCATCAGAGATACACAGACACACACACAAACTCAAAGAGAGAACAGGAAACATTTCTACAGTAGTGACACTGTAAGCTGCAGAGTTTACTCCTCATAAACCTTCCAAACATCTTTTATCTTTCCAATAAAGTCACAAGGACACATAAATAATCAGACATGATGCCCTGATGAGTGTGTGTGTGTGTTCTGATAAGCTTTATTAAGATACAGAGCTGGACATCCGGGGTGTCACATCATTAAACTGGGTCATAATGTTCAGCAATAACCCAGAGGACAGTAATACACACACACACAAACACACGCATTTTTTAAAACTATTGCTTTCCTACATGGCACTGTCCATACACACACACATACACCCACTGTTTACCCCGTCCCCTTAAATATCCCCCCCCCCAACAGTTTATTTAAGCAGCTCTGGTCATATCTGCACTGCAAAGAATAATAGAGAGGGATTAATGGAGATACACATGATGCAAGTGAATGTACAGAGAGAACAGCGGGAGGTCTGTGTTTGTCAGCTCCATCTTCTCAGTCTGTTTCTCTCTCTCCATTCCTCTCTCTCTCATTCTATATCTGCCCCCAGCTCCCACTGTTTTCCCGTCCTAAGAAAACATGATCCAGACAAACTGGACTCCGCTGAATTTATATTATTAATAACTCCATCCTAAACCTGTTTTTCATGACTCCCTCAACAATTACGGCTTCAAAACACTGTTCACATTTAAACAGAAAGTTGAGATTTGATGATCGCGTCAATAAAGCTGTTCTGTCGAGATTTATAGCCTGACCTGACAGATTCGTTTCCCAAAATTTCCCCAGAGAAATCCTAAAAACAAACGTGGTGTTTGTCTCATGAGCAAAATAGAGTCTGTGGTTTGTGTTTCTGGGTGAGACTTTCATGTGTTTTTGTACAACATAAACTGTACAACAAAATACCACAAGAAAATGAGTTTATGCGCGTATTAAACAACCATCGTAGCTCCTACTGTATTAAGCAACGGATTACGGCAAAATTCAGATATAACCTCATGACATCTGACAGAACGTAGTTTTATATTGTGAAAATGCGAATATGTATGAAATATATAGTTATATATAGTTATAGTTATATATAGTTATAGTTATATAGTTATATATATAACTTCAACAGATTTGACAAACTAAGATGCACATTAGCAACAAAACCAAACTGTTATCCTCACTTATTAACAACATCATGAGTTTATCATTAGCATGACCTGCTCTGTAATTAGATGAATTTAAGAGAATTTTTAGCACATGAATGAATGATGGATTATTATACTGCAAAGATACTGTGTTCCGTCACACTGACCTCAGGGCGTCTGGAGTGATTTATACTGTACAGTATGTTACTGTATCATTACATCAGTGCTCTTTAACTGTCTCTGATCGAACACACTCCACTGTTAGTGTGTGAGTGAACTGTGGCGTCTGTGGAGGGGTGCGGTCGGTTCGGTGGTGGCATGGGCACATAAAAACCTATAACAGCCCAGATTCAACCCAGTGTGTGTGTTTGTGAGAGAGAGAGAGAGAGAGGCATCGTCTCTGTCTAAGTTTGTCAAATGAAAACAAATTTCTCATGCATGTGTGTTTTGTGTGTTGAGGGCGGGCTTTCACACACACTGATGTGAGATATATGAGGCCCTGATGAGTCATTGAGCTCTGTAGACTGTGTCATATACTCAGATACTTCCAGTGGGGTGTTTGTAGGCCTCCATCCTGCTGTGAAACAACGTAAACCATCTAGAATCAAACCCAGACAGAGAAACATGAAGAAACCATTAAACCACCCAAAGGAAAGTTTTATTGCTTTATAGAACTACAATATTGTGTGTCTGACAGAGCTCAAATCATCACAAATATTATAGAACCACGTGAGATAAAAAAAATTTTATTCATGGAAAACATTTCCTGTGAACATGAAACAACTAAACCGATTTTGTAAGAAGTTCAAAATCAGAGAATTCAAGTGGAAAACAACAGTTCGAACACTGATGTTTTTGTACCTCTGTGTGTGTGTGTGTTTGTGTATTCATCAATGAGACGCCCATGTTTTTGCTAACAGGAAGTTCCTGTACAACTCAAACAGGCTATATAAACAATCTCAGTGACATCAAACATTTTATCGACTCACAACACAATGGACGAATGCCAAAGTGTGACAAGCAGATAAACACACAGTCTGTTGTGCTATACTGAAACACAGTGCTTTTAAAACACACAGGTAAGCCTTTTCTGTTGTATGCACGTATAAAGCTGGATTTAATCAGTGCACCATAAACCAGCTGGTCTCTGTAGACCAACAGGCTCCTGGATCGTGGTTAGTGTTGCAGAGGGTCGAACCAGAGGCTAAGATATTTAATCCACAGCCCTTAATGCATTGTGGAACAGCCCAACACTGTGTTTTACTTCCATAAATCTTGTACCAGACCAGCTACAGGGTTAATGTATAGTGTAACATGTTCTCAAGTGAAAACACATGGACCAGCAGTCCGTTTAGACAGTAAGAGGGGAAGCTGGTTGACTAGCTACACCAGTAAACACCAGTTAGACCAGTTTAAACTAGAACAGCAACCCGCTTAGGCTGTTTTAAATGGTTTATTTTTCTTTTTTTTGAAAGCAGAAGGAATGACCCATGAACCCCTCCATGTTTTCCCTCCATGTGTGACGTCCCAGCAGAATATGTTCCTTCAGGGCTTTCCTGTCCGCTGGTTTCTCCCACTGAAGAACGACATATTTTCCTCCATCATTCCATCTCCATCCAGAAGCTCCATCCAGGAGGAAGAGCGCACAGACGGGTGAGGATGAAGAAACCGACAGCTGCCCCACGAGCGATCGGTCATTCTGTAAAACACTAAAACCAGCAGCGTGTGTGTGTCCAACACATATAAACCTGGAGGACACGGGGACCTACACATGCCAGACTGACTGAATTATTCACCCTGCAGCTGTGACTGTTGATATAAAACATACTGGAGCCCCAAAACATATCTGGACAGATAAGTCACACCCAAAACACACATGAAAATTCTGCATTTGATGAAGAGACTTGATCTCATAAGCAACTTGACTTTCTATTGATGCAAAGCAACCACAAGTGGAGTTCATCACATAGCGTTTTTAAAACGTTACGAATGAAAACAAAAATGTTTAAACAATGTTCTTATAAGCAAGCAATATTATTAATAAAACATTTAAAAAATGGAGGGTTGAAGGTTTAAAAAAACAAATAATTTGTTGCTTAATGAAACGGTTAGAGAAACTTACAACCTAAAATGTTAGCTGGTCAAAATTCTTCTCTTCAGGTTAGGTGTGTTGTTCAGTCATATATAGTTATAGATTGTCGTTAACTTAGTATTTAACTTTAAACAAACATACTGTAAACAGATATACGAGGGTTTAGAGCTTCAATTTCCTTTGGGTGGTAACTTTTTAACCACTCTATAAAAGAGCTTATCATGTCTCTTTACTGCTGCAACATTGTATGTGAGCTCTCTCATGACGGGGCCCCTGTGCGAGGGGCCCAGCGTCCCTGTTTCTCACAGGTGAAGTACACAAACACGTGGGGAAATGTGTATGATGCGTATCTTTTTCTGATAGCTGAACTTTCTTCACTTTAAATCTCCAACACATTGTGACCTCAAGGGCCGCGGTGCTCATGTGTACACTGACACCGGCCAAAAAAACTCCCAGAACTGTTTGTGTGCGGTTTACAACTGACTTTGATTAACATGTCAGTCAGTCTGGTTGGATTCTGCCGAAGAGTTCATCTGACCTGAGAACAGACATTAACTACTACGTGTGTGTGATCTACACTAGACAGTGAGCATCAAATAACATTACCCACAATTCCCTGCAGGACAGAGTATAAATCAACCTTTTCAAACAAACTAATGCGCAAATAAATTTGACTACATCTTTTACTCTAAAAGAGTGATAATTATCAGTTCCGAGTGTTTAGTTTTCATATGTTACAGCAGAAATTCAGCACTGAGAACACAGTTATGTCACAACAGTAACGTGTGTTACACAAAGAGGTGTTTGATCCAAACATAAGCTCCTTACTCCTAATGTGCTTTCATATAATCAGATTATCTCTGAAGAAAACCAAATATCACGTCTCCATTTCTCTGCTCATTATGTGAGATAAGCCATGAGTTGTGTGCCAGTGTGACTTTATCACTGTCCAGACAGACGTTATGTTACATTTCAATAAATATGTCTGACTTCATTACAAGATCCAGTTGGTTCTCCGTTTAGTCTCACTGCTGTCTAAGAGAAAGAATTGAGATCTTCAAGAGATACTATTTGTGATGTTGTTTATGTGGAGAGTCTGACCATGTGAATTTGATGTGCAGCGGAAATGTGAATTTGGAAAACAAGAATTAGCTTTATGAAATGAACGTGATAAAGCTCTAATTTGTTTCGAATTATTCTGGACGTGAGGAACAGCAGGAACTCAAGAAGAACACAAAACCAACCGCAGCTACGGTTGTCTGTTACTATAGTAACCAAACATCCAAGCACCACAAGACAGTAATAAGAGCATGAGAGTTAAACATTAAATAGCGTGTTGCTATTATTATAGCTAACAAGCATGATTACCAATAACCCCGTTAAATGAGATTACATAAGTTATGTTTGTCTCTCAGTGTCAATCTCATGACCGCAGTACATGTAATATCCGCCCGTCATTTTAATCTTAAATTCATCGCAGCGCTTATTAAACTTTGTTATGATGGTCTTAAAATAGCGCAAGCTTAATTTCATTTGTTTCATTATGCAATCATTTCAAGATGGTGAAATATGGTGCTGTTAAATGTATTGCAATGCAACATGACTAAAATTTATTTGCTAAAATTTATACAAGACCCCTTCATAGATGACGGCATAATTTTACAAATGTGTTTTGCATCTCACATCTGGAAACGCTCATATTTCCCAGCATTCCTCAGTGCATTACTGTATTAGTTGTTATTGTTACGGGAACAGCCCCACTGCATTATGGGATTTGATCCATATGCTGCTTGAACATCCATTGACATTCCATACAAACAACCACTCTTCTAAGATACCTTAATATTTTAAGGACGATGAAACGATGACTCGCGTGACTCGTGTCTTTAAACGTGTGATGCCGGGGTGAGAAATGCCAGCTGTGAGCGCTACAGAATCTGTCTGAAGTGATGCTCTGTTGCCTTCAGGTGAGAGAGCGAAAGAGAATTCCAGAACTGGAGCTAACTAACCACTCTGTACTTCACAAACACCCTCTGAATGTTTCAGCTGCTCAGCAGAATACAGTTGAAGTCTGTGGAGAATTTAGACGCGGATCAAAGAAGCAAGCAAACAAACCAAAGTCAGAAAGCAAAGAACTGAACAGGATTTCAGATTTGGCTAAACATCAAAACGATACATTTTTCTGATGGGACTAAAGAACAATAATGCCACTAGGTAGTTGTTTTTGCCCCTAGAGGGTCAAATCCAGCAATATCGGTTATCACATACCGGTAATGCATATATCCACATTCAAAAGCCTTTTACCTGCACTGAGCCGACCTGGGCTTTATTTTAATCACAGAATCATTTCTATAAGGATCGTCCAGCTCTGTGATGTCATACACACTCAAACTGCCCTGCCCGTGAGGAGGATTTGATCCAGAGGAAATGGAAGCCCAAACTCTCTGTTAGAACTGTGGATTCTGCAGGAATTAGACAGAAGACCCTGTACTGACACAAGCATCTCAAACACACGGTACGCAAGACAGTACCGCGTTACTTCATAGAAATGTTAGGGAAACGTTTTTACAACCTAAAATTGTTTGCTGGGAGATGACCTGTAGGAGACCTTAGTTTCATAACTCATTTCTGCCTGTGCTGCTTTGGCCACGTGGAAGTATTTTAAAAGATAATAATACTTGAATTGTTTCATTATAAAATGTCACGCGCACCAACAGGTCAGCAGGTGTGTCGTATGACATTTGGAAATAATGATTTACAGGCACATATTTGGCAAACAGCTGTAAGATATGTGTATTATAAAGAGTGAGGCACACTGTAACAACAAACAAATCCTGGTGGAATTTGTCTGTAGGAAGTGGAATTTATTGTATGTTTCTAATTAGTGAATAAAACCTTAAAACAAAAACCAACAACAACCAACAAACGACAATGAACCTTTTGATCAACTTCAAACTACATTTATTTTCCTAAATGGATTATGAAACGTTTGTAAGTTCGAGTTTTAGAGTGAGACTCTAAAATGTTTGGAATTAAATATCGGCTGTTTGTCCATCATCTGAGATTATGAGCTAAAAACAGCCACTGTCAACAGTTTGGTGAGTTCATGTTCTGTCGACCTTCAGGTACATTAAAGGTTCGGCGTGTCTTTGCAGTTCATCACTAATTGATATTTGATGGGTTCTTTGAGAACACCATGCAGAGAAGCTGTTGAGACCTTATGACAACCTTCTTCTAAATACACAGAATATTCTGCATGCTGGTGTGAGGACGGGCAACCAGAAGAAGAGGAGAGATCGAAAAGAAGGAATGCCATGTCACAGGTCTCAGAGAAATACCACAGGCCTCTTGATGTGTCAGCATACCTGCAGATCTGAGCGTCCTCTTGCAGCTGGCATCACAGACGCTGATCTCAGTCGTCGTGGCCACCCGTGTGGATTTCTCTCCTCTCGGGCTGAGATGTCGCAGAGAACTGCCTGGAGTTGCTCAGAAATGCAAAGTAAGAATGTTGGCAAAAGCTTTCGAAGAAATACATGTCATAAAAACAGATGTGCTGAGAGTCAGATACTACAAACCCAGTCCAGTGTTACTTCTCAAAGTCTGCAGGGAAATAAAGAAGAGATTTTTCATGTGTCCAGCAAGTATATTTAGACTCAAATCTCTCCATCCAGTCAAAAGCTACATTCAGCGCTCATTTGCTCACCCATTTAAATAAACGTTTGGCCAATACATAGTCAGTATTTTAATATAAAATACACAAAAAGACTGAGTTGGAAATATAAGTAAACAGCGATACCTACTGCTTTGGCAAAGTGTATCATATTTTCTCCTGTCCCAAATTATTCTTCAGAGAAAACTATATGTAAGCTAGTAAATCACTCAATCATTGTCTGACTATATTTCTGTATGAGATGAATGATGAAATTAAATGCATTGATTTTTTCTGGTCACGTATTTTCCCTTTAAAGCGACTTAAAAATCCATCAGTATTTAGATAAAACAGTAAACTAGACTATTCCAAGTGACCTGCTTGTTTTCTCATTTTTGATTATTAAAGTGACGCACATAACAGCCACAATAATGCTATCACAACTGCTGTCACAATAATGATCAAACTCAGAAAGTCACGAGAGAAAATAATAACTGCAGTAAATAGAGACAGAGAGAATCTGCTATAGAACCAGATCAAATAGCAGAAATTTCTCCCAGGTAAAGACCCAGAGATGCAGATGTCAGATTTTAAAGCCCGAGAGAGGGTGTGAGACAGGATCTATTTGAAAGCAGTGTCCCGCTGCAGGTATGTCACACAAGTGATGGTAGCATGAGACTCCGCCCCCAGCACGGTGAACCCTTCACTCTATACCATAAAAAGAACGTGTAGCTCATCTGTCTTCACCTCTCTCAGATCTCCACAGAGCGCTTTACAATGGAAGGCTGCTAACAAATACACATGGCTGTGTTGATTTCCATGATAAATAGCAGAGTGTTACTTTGGGTTTTTGCAATACTAATGTACGCACAAACGATGTGTGTGGGTTTCTTTAGCGTATATATCAAATACAATGTATTTTTATCCCGGCTTAACTAAAAACAGCAGCATGTTTCTGTACGTGGCACGTAACATTTGGCTTCATATCAAAATGACCGTGTTACCCGCAGTCAGTCGTAAATCACAGCATATGATTTGTATTGTGAAATATTTCCTGGTTTACGAGCTGGAATTTGACGTGGTTCTGCATAACGTCTGTTTTATGTGTCATCTTTGCCTGAAAGTGTTCTGTTGGGTTAGTATGGGTGAACATCCAGTGGCTCTTTACTGACGAATGTTAAACTAACCAGCAGGGCTTTTGTTAATGTGAGTATTATAATGGGGTTGCTCTTCCACAGCTGTGGCATTTGGGCATTGTTTCACCATTATTCTACACATCCTTACTGGTTTTTACTGGACCCCATGACTGGTCGCAGTGTGACCTCCATATGTAACATGTGATGTTAACAGGGCTGCAAGCATAGAAAATAAATGTCTAGCGTTATAACTGGTTTTGTCAGAGAAAAGAGTGTCTGGACACAGGAAGGAATGTTCTGTTATTGTTTACAGGGAAAGTTGTATTAATAAATAAATAACAAATAAGCAAACAAACAACCTCAGGCAGGAAACAGCGCCCTCTTCAGACTGTTAAGGTATACTGCTGGTCTCTGCTGTCAGTATTCAGTGGGAGGGTAGACAGACAACAGCCTCGCAGCTAAAACCAACGTGACAAGCTGGAGTCCTGATAACACCACCCGAACCCGGAGCAGCGCTTACAGAGCAACCTTCAGCCGTCTGGACCTGCGAACACACGCCGCACGCAGATCATTTTCAAGACCGCTGCGTCAGGATAACCGTTCGGCTCCCGGATCGAGACGTCCCGTGCCAACCACCGGCTCGACAGACGCGCCTGGCGCGGTGGATGTTGCTGCATTGTTCACGCCAAAGGAAGAAACCCGGTGTCGTGCAGTCGATCAACAACCGCGCTCGGGTGTTGATTAGTCGGGATGTTTGATCACGGGAAACATCGGTACCGATTGCATTAGCATTCAACAGCCCGGTGTTGAAGTTGGCCTGCGGTGGAAACGGTCCCGTGAAAGCGCAGTTGTTGTGCCGTGCTTGTCTTTGGGATTTGTGTCGTTGCACGTTTTGTAGTTGTGCTCTCTTTAATCTATATTTCTAGTGGGATAACGCGGCTGTGGTTTTGTCTACACCAGGAGACGGTGGAATGGATAGGACGATACGAAAGGTAATGGCTCGTTTTGATTAAATATCATATGTCTGGTTGTTGACAGGCACATCAACGCATGCGACTAGAGAACTGCGCATACGCGATCATAAAAGGAGATGCGTTTTAGCGTGCCTGCGTTAACATCAGCCTGTAATGATACGTGTTGTCTCTGTTAAACAAACAAACAAACAAACCAAAAAATATTTGTTTGTCTGTTTAAAACAACACGCGGCGTTGTTGTGAGAGCTCGCGCGTGAGCAGTCAAACTGCGACTTTTCAACACGACTCTGTTGTTGTAGATAATGGTGAGATATTTATTATAATTTATAAATAATATAATATTATTGGAGAATGTTAAATATGATTAAAAACTATAATACAGCCTCAAACTCGCTCCAGAAGTTCTCAGTCCGACGGCACGTAACCAAGGCGAGCTGTCTAGCGACAGCAGCGTGCGTATCCAGCACGCTAATCTACAGCACTATTAACACAGATGTTCATTTGAACATTTCTGATATACACTTTAAAATACATCGTGTCTTACATACGAATCCTTTGTGGCTGCTAAAAACCTTCTTTAATTGTCAAATGTAGGCTAAAATGAATTCTCAAATGCATGTTTACTACAGATTTGAGGCGTTTTGTATTTATGGTTTGTGTATTGAGTTTGTGTTTGCGTTTATAATTTGTAATATTTAAATTGTTTGTTAGGACGAAACAGTTTAATGTTGTTGCTTTGTAAGTTGTAAATGCTACAGTCTTTTCTGGACATTTGATATCAGTATAATTTCTCCCTCTTTTAGTCCTGACAGCTCAGAGGTCAAATTTACAAGTTTGGGCTTGCAGCTGAATGTGTTCTTTCTCTGTGTATCTTTTGCAGTAAATCTGAACCTGGCTTCGAGTTTCACAGCCCGGTTTCTAAACAACCTACACACTCCCGCCCTTTGTCCTTCTCACGGTCCCTTATGCCCAATTTCATCTGTCCCCAGGTCGATGCAGGATGGATGAGGTGGATTTGACAGCTTGTGTCTGTCACCATCAGTGCTTGCTTCACTGTGACTGTGTCTTGTTCTTTTATAAAAGAACAGCTGCTCTCCTGGGCCTTGACCCCATACAGTGTAAGAGTAACTGTTAATAAGGAATACCCCACAGAGGGGCTCTCCAGCTCTGTGCTTCCCGTGAACCTTCTGTAGCCTTACTGTACCGTCAGGAGGTTTGTTTTTGGAACAGGAAATTTCTGCAAAACGTTTACATTTGAGTCTCTTTATAATAATTTATTTAGACTTTTCTCAGATTGTCATTATCTTTCGTTTTCGGAGACATGTCGTCAGAAAATCCCAACAAGGTGGTGACCTTCCTGGCCCCTCCAGTAACAAAGAATGTGAACGGCTGTGGTTCGGACTCGCTCGTGGGTGAGAAGCTCGACACGGAGGTCAGGAAGCGGCGCCACACGATGGATAAAGACCTGAAGACGGCCGAGCACAGATTCTTCAGGCGCAGCGTCATCTGTGACTCCAACGCCACGGCCCTCGACCTTCCGAGCAAGGCCTGCATCCTCGCCTCACCTCCGGACCTCGAGCAGTTTGTTATGCCTGTGGGGGTTTGTTTGACCCAGGACGTAACTGTTGACTCCCGGGCGGGTGTTTCTGGGGTTGTGGAGGAAGAGTGTAAGGATCACATGAGGAGTAGAGGAAGAGGTGCTGGGGTTGTTGGGATAGCCGAGGTGCAGAGCTCACCTGTGCAGAATGTGCATGCGAGGCAGAACGAGGCTGTTGGCACGGCGGAGACAGAAGACTGTGAGGTGGGCGACAGGGAGAAGGAGAGCAACGAGGCAGACAAACGCGAGGAAGAGGAGAAGGGCGTGGCAAAGGCCCGAGCTGAGGCTGAACAGAGGGAGGCAGAGAAGAAGGTCCAGGAGGACATCGAGGAAGTGGAGACGAAGGCTGTAGGAACCTCACCGGACGGCCGTTTTCTTAAATTCGATATCGAGATTGGCCGTGGTTCTTTCAAGACGGTCTACAAGGGCTTGGACACCGAAACGACAGTTGAAGTAGCGTGGTGTGAACTTCAGGTAAGAACAAACTTTTTATTAACCTCAGAAATGATGTTTAGCCCTCATTTACTGTGAATGCTGTTGCTGAGCACTGAATATGAACTTAACTCGTCTCTTGTGGTTGACGAGGGTTTTAAAAATGGCCTTGGTGGAACACTCAACTGAAAAGTTGAATTAAAAGCAGGTGGCAGGAAGTCATTGCGGTGTGATAAGTTTACAGTTTTGTGGTCATGGTTCTCACAGCGTTTCAGAATGTGGCTCGCAGGAGATTGGGGAAGTTGCAGGATGGGCTAAAACACGCGTTAAACAAGCATGCAAATGCGGAGGTGAACGTTTGACCAGCACGCTATAGATGCGCAGTTCTGTTGTACATGCTGATTGGTCAGTTAATGTCTTGACAGTGCAGTCTACTGTAGCTTCATAATGCAAGATGGGTCGCATTTCTTAAAAAATGTATTTCCTTTAAATCTGCAATCTGTAACGTTTGCCTGTCGGTCGCCATCTCGACAGACCCGACAGCTCAGATTATGAATCATGTTTCTACACTTACTGTTGTGAATTAGAGTTTTGAACACTGATCTGTTATGTACTGACTCAATAAAGTAACAGATTGCAGCTTTAAATATTACAACACAGTCCCTCTGTGTGGTGGTGTGTTTTAGCTCTGTCTGGGTCTTTTCAAGAGCAAGCATAACTGCATACACAGATACAGATGGATTGTTGTTAGTTGTCTGGTAAAGATCCTCCATCACAAACTGCAGAGGGCAGAGGGTCGACCAGTGCAAACCCTCCGGTTCACTTCACAAAAGGAAGGTCACGGAAAGAGAAGCAAGGGGGAGGAGTGGGAGGCAGTGAGGTCTGCTTTGTGTCCACCTCTCTCTCTCTCTCTCTCTCTCTCTCTCCCTGTGTCTCTTTTCTGTCTGGTTTCATTTTTAACTTTATGTGCTGCATTAAGATGCTTTCAGGGCTCTGATGGTGTGTAACCCGGTTAGCATGCACTTCTCCACTTCCACTTCACTCCTTACACGTCTTCCCTCGTGAACCTTCCCAGCATATAGCAGTCATGAGGAATGAAAACCGCTTCATTCAGACACACACACACACACACACACTCCTTGGTACATGTGCCGACACTTGTGCATTCATATCTACGCTTAGATTTAGACACAAGTTGTCGACTGAGCATATTTGACTCTATTTAAAACTGCACGGCTGTCGCAGCCATCAGCGTTATCGTCAGGTGGTAGCTGTGAGATGTCACGCTATGGGAGTCTGAGAGTTTCCCTCGAGAGTTTCATCATCTGTGAATAAGGTAGAGGAGATCAAGGGAACAGTCGAGGAAGAAATCCAATCCCATGATTCCCGGCTGCGACTGTTTCGTGTCTCATTGTTAAAATCATTTTTGTAACAGACAAAGAGAGGAGCAGCGTTTCCTTCATATGCGAGTGCTCGTCTCCTTCCTCATCCTGTGTGTGTATGTGTGTATGTGTGTATGTGTGTGTGTGTGTGTGTGTATGTGTGTGTATGTGTGTGTATGTGTGTATGTGTGTGT
>JAZGTJ010012998.1:0-15392 GCA_036877575.1 Botia almorhae
AAACCCATGTCTTGCATACGTCTGTGCGTAGTGGTTCTTGAAGCACTGACTCCAGCTGCAGTCCACTCTTTGTGAATCTCCCCCACATTTTTAAATGGGTTTTGTTTCACAATTCCCTCCAGGGTACGGTTATCCCTATTGCTTGTGCACTTTTTTTCTACCACATCTTTTCCTTCCCTTCGCCTCTCTATTAATGTGCTTGGACACAGAGCACTGTGAACAGCCAGCCTCTTTTGCAATGACCTTTTGATGTCTTGCCCTCCTTGTGCAAGGTGTCAATGGTCATCTTTTGGATAACTGTCAAATCAGCAGTCTTCCCCATGATTGTGTAGCCTACAGAACTAGACTGAGAGACCATTTAAAGGCCTTTGCAGGTGTTTTGAGTTAATTAGCTGATTAGAGTGTGGCACCAGGTGTCTTCAATACTGTACCTTTTCACAATTTTAGAGATACTGAATTGGGGTTTTTAGTAGTTGTCAGTTATAATCATCAAAATTAAAATAAATAAACACTTGAAATATATCAGTCTATGTGGAATAAATGTATACATTATACAAGTTTCACTTCTTGAATGGAATTATTGAAATAAATCAACTTTTTAAAGATATTGTAATTATATGACCAGCACCTGTATTTATATATAAATATATATATATATATATATATATATATATATAATTTGTGTGTGTGTGTGTGTGTGTGTGTGTGTGTGTGTGTGTGTATATAGCGTGTATATCAGCTGCTTTGAAGCAATGTAACATTGTAAAAAGCGCTATATAAATAAAATTTATATTTAATTTATATAGATTTATATAAATAAATGTATATAAATAAAATTTATAAAAAAAGCGAGCGCGCATTCAAATGCGATATTAGTACCCCACATATTGATTTTCTGAGCCCTGATACATATGGCACGCATTCGCCGCTGCATCATTTCGATAAGCTTCTGCAATGTCACAACATTTATTCCCGTCCAGAGTTGCATTAATTTTTCACCAAATTCTTGTATTGGGTATGGGAAAGTTGACCGCTCCATAAAGTCTTCTCCAGCACATCCCAAAGATTCTCAATAAGGTGTAGACTCTGTGGTGGCCAGTCCATGTGTGAAAATGTTTATCCAATTAGCCTCACTGATAAGTGGATAAGTGGAATTCCCTTTGCACTGTGCATGTGGAAATGCTCTTACTTTCACTATTAAATATAGCTGTAAGTTCTTTTTTTTTTTTTTTTTACAATTTGATTTCACCAAGCGTTTAAGTGATCGTCGATCATGATCATTCAAGTTTTTTTTCCAACCATTTCTTTCTCGATGATGATGGTTTACCACAATCCTTCCAGTTTTTAATAATGCGTTGGATAGTTCTTAACCCAACTTTAGTAGTTTTAGCAATCTCCTTAATGTTTTCTTTTCTTGATGCATGCCAATATTTGACCCTTCTGAAACATCTTTTCCACGACCACAGGATGTCTTCCGACATGGTTGTTTAAGAAGTTAAAAGCTACTCACTGCATCAGTTAGGGTTAAATAAGTTGTTGCCAGCTGTAACATTTTTATATATATTTTATATATATGTGCATTCATCCATGCATGCATCCATCCATCCATACAAACACATACAAAGATGTGTTTTTTGATAAAACTTTGTTGTTTCCAATAATTTGTTTCTGATTGTTCTAGTAGTTTAAAGGTTAATTGTTTATTGTTCCAAAGGTTAAACAATAGACAATTTTTTTTTCACAGCCTTACTGATATTTACAGAGGGTGGCCATATTTTTAAAAGGCACTGTACAATTATGCCATTAGTAAGCTGATTTCCTCAAAGTTTAAACTCTGTGGTGCTATGTAAACACACAGGCCTACTTAACATTGCATCATTGGCTTAACCAGTGGTGTAAGTTTGAGATGGGGCTCTCTGTTCTCATTTACATTTATACATTTATGTATTTGGCAGACACTTTTATCTAAAGCGACCTACAGTGCATTCAAGGTATACAATTTATCAGTTTGTGTTCCTTGGGCATCAAACCCACAACCTTTGCGCTGCTAATGCAATGCTCTACCAGTTGAGCTAAAGGAACACTGTTCTCCATACAATATAGGAAATATAGGAAGTGTTTGGGGAAATGGGTATAGAAACAAATACATTTGCATAGGAGAACAAAATTTTATTTTAAAAGCTGATTCCTTGTCGATAATATAATATTCCTTGTCTGATTTCTTGTCGGACTGTTTAGCAATTAGGCTGCTGAGAGCTTAATGTGGCTATTGTAAATAATAATTTTTTTAAGCTTTTCTCTTATCCCAAAGCTTCGTCATTGCTCCCCAGCTCCTATTCTGTCACTGTCTTCCCTCTGTTGTTCTGTCACTCATCACCTGAAGATTAACAGTCGGAGTGTCTCTCTGTAAATATAGGGATACCTTCCGAAAAGCAAATGGGAGATGGACACTTCAGAAGCAAAACTCGGTAGGTATTTCTTTGTGGCATTTTTTTCATATTTGGTGGTTTATAGAGGAAAGGTACTTGATCTCATTTGATTGAATTGCTTTTTGTACTTGGAACTTGGCTTCAACTAATTTAACCAATGTTAATAAATAAATAGTTTAATTATGATAAGCAGTGTTCAAAGCTGTTAAATAGCCAATATGCACACACCTGTGACTGCACATCAGTTAAATTCTACATTGCTTGACAACCACGAACTAACTAATCTCTACTTATTATTACCCGCACTGACTTTGTGATCACGTTGTGTTGACCCTTTGTGAAACTTTTATGAAATTATACTGAAACTGTTAAAACCGTGTCATATGACAATATCAGTTAATTTTGTGCATATGATATTAGATACCTAGCGATCTTAGACTATCAGTTTTTTTTGGGGGGTTGCCAATTTGTGTTCAAATGTAGAATTGGTGATAACCATTTATTGTTCTACCAGACAAGCTGGACGGTCTGGCTGGTGGAAGTAAGAGAAAGCGTGACACTGATGTGGGCATGGAGGACTTTCTTCAGTTGCCGGATGATTATGCCAGTCGCATGTCTGAACCTGGCAAAAAGAGGGTAATGTGCTGCAAAACATTAATGTGGATTTGCAATCCCAGTTCAGTTTTTATTTACAGTGTCCTACTTACAGATTGAAGGCTCCTCTTTTGAAAAGGATTAAATTGTTGAATTGTCATAGTAGTTGTCTAAGGGTTAAAGTGTAGAGATAGTGATTATTGTGTACAATATTTTGCACTTATCAAAACATTGATCTTATAGGTGCGCTGGGCTGATCTTGAGGAGAAGAAGGATGCAGATAGAAAGCGTGCAATTGGTTTTGTAGTTGGTCAAACAGACTGGGAGAAAATCACAGATGAGAGCGGACAGCTTGCTCAGAGAGCTCTCAACCGCACAAAGTATTTTTAAGACATTTTGTAAAGACATTGTTTGTACAGCATTTAAGGTGAGTTTCTGGTTTCTTAACTTTCAGTATTCAATATTATAGTGGTTGTTTTTCTATTAATAGATAGCTAGAGATATGGCTATTTCTTGTAAACATTTGGTAGAATTAATATTATTTGCATCATGCCCAAATACGCCCCCCAAAAAGTCTCAAGTGTTAAAACTGTAACTCTCCTTGTCATTTTGAATTCACCACCAAAGAACTTTTGGACTGTACAAGACTTCATTTCTGTGTTGTATAACACTCAGAAAACAAAGAAAAATATTTTTTCCTTTTGCAGGTCACCAGTCCATTCATTTCCACACTGCTGAAGAAAGAGCCTCATCACTTATGCTGAGATACTGATGTTAGCAGTAGTCATTGGTCTGTTCCATAGCACATGTAAAGCCTTTGTATAATAGAACATACCTTTTTTATTTTTAGTAGGTTAAGCATTGTTGGAGTTTTGTGCATGTAGTACATTGTAAGTGGCAGCCTTTTTTATTTACAATTTTATTATGTAGGTCTAATGTATTCTGACATATGCTGTTTTTGTAGTTCACACACAGTGTCAAATAAAGGTTACAAACCTCCATACAACCATTTTTCCCTTTTCTTGAGGCTGTTCCTTTTTTATGTCTTTTATTTTGAACCATACATGATGGCTAGGGGAGATAAACACTTCAGAAGCAAAACTTTATTGTGGCACTTTTTCAGATTCAGTAGAATAACATGTTTGTTTTGGTTCTCTGTGTAGGATGTGTTTTACATAACTATTAATTTGGTTTTCTGGAAGCTCAAGATGAAGGTGAAAGATATTTGATCTTGTTTGATTTCTTTTTGTATTTCGACCTTTGCTTTAACTAATTCTTTACTAATATAAAGAGGCAGTGTTGGACTGATGGTAAGAGAGTCAAACTTGTAAATCAAAGGTCACAGGTTTCCCACAGCTGGCAGGAAATGACTGAAGTGCCCTTGAGCAATGATAGTTGCCCACTGCTCCGATGCGTGTTCACAATGGCAGTGTGCGTGTTCACTACTCACTGGATGAGTTAAATGTAGAGGTCACATTTCAATGTATGGTATTGCAGAGGTCACATTTCAATCTATGGTATACCCAAAAATGGGTTACCATACATTTGACAAAAACTTCATATGTAAAACAAATATAAAACATTGCTTGGCAACCACAAACAACTAAAATCTGCTTTGAATTGTTTGTATCCCTGTTGTTGTTTTCAGTGTGTGATCATTTGTGTTAACCTTTTGTAAAAAGGTTAAAACTAAACTAAAAATCTGAAAATATTGTAATATGACAATATCAGTAAACTTTGATATTAGATATCTAAGCGATCACTTTACTAGGGTTTCAAACTTGTTCATATGCACCAACTTGTGTTCATATGTTGATTAGAATGGAAATGAATTTACTAAATTTAGTCAATTTAACTGACTGCTAGATTGCCACTATTTTCACACATTACAACACATTATAAGTATTGCACATACCCTACACTTTTGCTATTTGAACATTTATACAATGCCAGAAGATGGGCTTCCCCAACTGGGAGCTTTAAACATTACAACATAATGTTTCAAAATGCATTACTGTAGACTGGGTCAATGATGTTCAAATAAAACACAAAATTGACTTTTGCAAAGTCTATTTTGCCAATTAATGCAGCAGTAATGTAATGTCTTACATGTTTAGTCCGACCAGGACTAAAAAGCGCAATAAGCCTAGGGAGAACACAAATTTAGTGTTTACACGTGGACAAGCGATAAGCACAAATATCTGCTCCTGCTGAGATGGGAGTCAACAGAATACTTTCTTCAGCATTTTTATTGCAAGGACTATAAATATGGCCCCCGCTCTCATGTAGTACATTAAGATATTCACAGGTCCTTGGCATTTATGTGAGATGGCAGTGCCATCATGTGCACATCTGTATTCTAATAGAAATAATGCATTACAACTTTAATGAATTTGAGGATAATAATGCATTTTATTTTTGTGATACCGCTTTTATTTTTGCAATTATTTTGTGGTGAAATGACGAATTATGCAGGTGCAAAGAAACAAATTATCAATGTTTGATCTGCTTTGTTACTCTATGATTAAGCAACAGTTCCCTTTCAGTAATTAAAATATAAAAATATATCACAATTTCAAAAGAAATCCCCTGAGATGAGGACATTAAAATGTCCTCTTGTTGTGTCACTGTCAAAGGTGTATGTAGTACATGGGTTTTGTTAAAGTCTAAAAACATGACTAGTTATGACATTTGTTAGCAGGAGAAAACTATACCGTGCTACCCTTTTAAATCTTGACTCTTTGGATACAATCAGGACTTGTCAGTTAGCTTGTCAGTTCTTCATTATGAGAACGTCATTGGATGCTGCACACACCCCAATGACTGCTAGTAATTTTTAAATGTATTAGTAGTAGTTTTAAAATCACAATCTAATCATGGTGTATAGAGGTTGTGCTTGAGCTGCCATTCCACTGTTTTTTCATCACTTTAAACTCATAATTTGTTGTATATACGCCTTCCTCTTGTAGATATAAGGTGCTGTAATAAAATCAGGGATGCAAACAGGTAATGGGCGGTCCTACTTGGTCCGTTCACAATTGAAAACATTTGGCCAAAATCTCATGTTATAAAAGATGAAGTTCACAGGCTATTTATTTAGAATATTGGCACAATATTGGCTATGGTAAGCTAAACTGTAAAACTGTTTGCCCGCTACTGTTTGGGGGCAGTTGTGGCCTACTGGTTAGTGAGTTGGGCTTTTAATCAGAAGGTTGCTGGTTCAGTTCCAGCACAGGGGGGTTGCAACTGAAGTGCCCTTGAGCAAGGCACCTAACCCCCAATTGCTCCCTGGGCGCAGTAATGTGCTGCCCACTGCTCTGGGTGTGTGTGTTCACGGCTTGCAGTGTGTGTTCACTCCTCACCAGTGATGGGTTAAATGCAGAGGTCACATTTTGGGTATGGGTTACCATATCTGACAAATAGGTCACTTTCACTTCAACATTCCCACATAGCAGACCTCAGTTACATAAAATATCCTGTTTAGACATAATTAAGAAAACGCATACTTATTGCAACAACCAGTTCTTCATTTACCCATATAAGATTAGTTAACGTTTGATTAGAACAATCAAATCCCATACCCTCCGAAAGCACTTTTTCATCAAATCTACACAAATCTTGTAGGTGACCGTTTTTGATCAGAATGGGGAGGAGTTTGTATTTATGTAAAATACATATGAAAAATAATGCAAGGACAAGGTGTATTTTCACACATTTTATGTTTACATTTGCATGGAGGCTGATCAAAACAAAACTTGGTTTGCCTGTTTGACTCCTGACCCCAAAAGTCTGTAAGAATATTTAAAGCTGTACCACGGTTTTCGAGTGGGTTAATGACATGAAGTTATTGATATATGTTGCCTAATTCTGCCTAACAATACTTTTGCCTCTAGAACCACTGCTGTCAATAAAAAATATTTTAGAATATTTAAACTGTTTAATAACTGAGTCCTAGGTTTTTTACTCAATAAAACTAGTGTGGTACAATTTTATGGACTCCATGTCAATAACTATGTTTAAAAACTGGACAGTTATAACAAAGTGGCAAAGTGTACCAATAAGTCAGTATTTCCTAAACAAAACATCAGAAGACCACAAAAAACTTCATGCAAGTTGCGCTTCTAAAGAAGGGTGTAAAATTATGTGTCGATCGGGCAATAGGTGCCACTACAGCATGTTAAAAAAATATTTTTGTGGTAAATTACCTGGATTAACTAAAAGGCGTCATTTTCAATTTCTCTCTTTTAGTTGCTTACAGGCTAGTTAAATTTTACAGACTGCAGTTCACTGTTCATCAGAGGAATGCACATGACAATGTTTTTTAATATATTTAATAAATATTTTTATAATGACAGCATATTCTCTTGTAACCTTAAACCAAACCTTCTGCAGGATGCAACAGTTGTTTATCTTGTCTACCCTATGAAATTACGCTAATCCTAAATTTTTGTTCACTTTCAAATGTGTCGACTGTGATATGATTGTCCTGTCTTTCATAAAGTATTTCATTGTTAGCATGGAAACATCCTAAGTTTAATAAATATGTTTAATGAAAGAAGAGGTAAAAGCTAATTTTAAAAGATTAACAATTTCATCTCGGATGAGAGCTGTAGTTCTATGTTTTATTGTAGTTCTATAGAATAAGTATTTTATTGCAAGTCCAGGTCTGGCTTCAGTGTAATAATTCATCAATGTCTTCTAAGTTGCGTAATGTTTTGGAAAAAACACATGCATATTTTGTACATAAAGACCGTAACCATAACACATTCTTTTGTTACCTTATAGACAACAGTATCTTGAGTTTTTTTTATAACTGCAATAAATATCTGCAATGAGAAATAGGCTAATACTAATATATTTGACTCTTCCAAACATGTTCCTTGTGAACTCTTTCGTAACACATTTAATAAACTACAGCTGAATGTCTTGCAGTTCAACGTTGTTGCACTATGTAGAGTCAAGATATGCTGTCAATTAAATAAGTGGTGTAAACCACCTAACCATTTTACAAGTGTTAAGTGCAATTGTATCCTTTTGCAAAACTTGTACTAGTGTTGTCACGATACTGGCATTTCTTGTCACGATATCCTGAACAATCTATATTCTATACCATATTTCGATACCATGGGGAATCTTGAGGTAGTGCACTTGTTTTAGAGGCTTTCAGATTGTCATGCATTTAAAAACCGATAAAGTGCTAAAGTTTTTGGTAATAGATATTTGTAAACGTTAATACATGAATTAACAACAAAAATACTTTTAAAACATGTATCAATCATAGTTAAATGTTACTTTAAACATTTACGAATACATTTACCTTTTTTTACATTTAATTAAAATCCATCAATATCTATTAATTAAAAGTTCTATCTGTTAATATTTTTAATTTGAACAAGGGCTAACATTGTACCATTGTGTTTTTAACTAATGTTATCAAAGTTTAATAAATACTGTAACAAATGTTATCCTCATTGTTCATTAATGTTGGTTAATACGATAACATTTATATGAACAGATTTATATTTTGGATTCACATATATTTATTGATCAACGCACATAAATAGAGCGCTATAGTAAACACAGATGTGCAAAGGTGCGTGCATCACCATCACATGCGAAAACAAACCTCACTGGAACGACACATATCATATGAGGACACATATCAGCAATAATACTGGCCATCTTGGTTAATATTTTAGTCATGTTAAAATGAGAGCAGTTACCAACCTCTCAAAACTATATAGGGTCCGGGTGTCTGCATTTCAGGTGCTTTGCTAAATTAGTTTTGTTAGCACCTTTTGTTAGCACTGCTGTAACATTGCTTGCATATTGGCGTGCTTGTGTCTTTTGCCTTTCCGTGTTAATTTGCCTTAAATCTAAAATAGTTGCAGACAGCACTTCTGCTATGTTCTTTCTCAACCAAACCACTCACCATCTTACTAATGCTATTTAACTGGAGCAAATGAGATGAGACAGACACTGTGGCCATGTGCTGTGTGTCAACTCGCTGTTGGAGAGGAGAGAGGGACAGCGACAAAGCTAGACTGCTATCAGTAGCTGCGTTTACATGGACACTTTTTGTTTCAGTCGGATTGAAATCAATCAGATTGATAAATCCGAGTGCAGTGTCTACATGAACGCTAAATAAAGTGATAAGGTTGATGTGCGCGCTTACATGACACGCTTAGAATCGGATTTGATCCTTTGACATGCGCACAGTACACGAATACGTTTCCCGCCATACCATACTAGCAGCCACTCTCTGTTTAATCAAAGCATAATTAACATTTAAAACACTAAGCAACATCGTGGTTTCATTAACTGTCCAGTTTTGCGTTGCCATCGGGCAACAACAGCCGTGTGCCATATGTCATTATGCAATTTGTACAACGTTCCACATGCACGGAGCTGTCTAGTTTCATTTTCAATTCGACTAACAGTTTACATCTCTCGATCAGATTAGAAAAGGTTTAAACCACCCCTTACAATCCGATTAAAATTTTGATTGGCTCTGGCCAATTCAGTCGAATTGATGTGTTTACATGTGAGTTTTTTAATCTGATTGTGCTTCTAGTGCTATTACGATTGGAGTATTAGGATCCATGTAAACGCAGCTAGTGTATCGATACTTCGAGAAATGAGTATTGGTAACGTTTCATATGTTTCAGTATCGATATTTATCAAAATATCAATATTGTTGACAACACTAATTTGTACACATTAGCCCATCATGCAGATAGGCACTAGTGAGAAACTTTAAAGGCTGTGTGTTAAAGCTGTCGGGTGATATTTTCTTTGCAATTACGTAAAGAATTTAAATGCATTTTGCATTCAGATACATAGGTTACAATTGGTTTGAGAGACTCATGTAACTACCTAAAGTGGTCCGTATTGTTTCTCTGTGATGTCGGAGGACAAGCGATGGGCAAGACTTGTTCTACATCGTAATGGTAATCCATTGCGCCACATCATTCTTCTGCACCATTCAAGGCTGGCTTTGAATTCAGTGGGGGGTATGCCCAGCTGTTTCACGATTTCCAGTGCCTTCAACTGGATGACGGCTCTGGTTATGGGTAGCCTCTCATGTCTTTTTCGGCTACGTACGGACACGCTTGTCAATTCTTCGAAGCGGCTGCTTTTAGGACAGCAAAAAGCTTTAAAAACAATTGTTGTTCACCAATTAATTTGTACTGATGTATTTTTTGGAAGTGTGGTACATAGTGAACCAAAAAATTGTCTTGTGTCTTAATATTATTTAAAATTCAAAAGTGTTTTTGTTTTTTGTGTTGCTCAATATTAATAAAACTGGTTAAATAAAATTCAATGGAATCTTAAATTATTGTCAAAAACAATGTTGAGCTTTGTTTTTTATGCATGTTTATAATTTCATGTATGAGAGTGAACTATTCTGATACATCAAAGTCTACTCAAGTCTGTAATTCCAAAAAGAATCAGATCTTAAAATATTTATGAATTATGCAAAATAAGACAAGGAAAAGGCATTTCATTTCATTGAAATCAGACAATATAATAAAAAAATATAAAAATCATTAATGAACAACATGTAGCTAAGAGTTATATTGCTTTATCTGTATTAGTAGTATTTGCAAGTAAACAAAAAAGTTCTTAAGACTATGCCTTGACTATAATGATCCCATTATTCAATATAGTTTAAGACTGTTTTAATATTTATGTTGAACACACAGCAATTGTTTTACAGAAGTACATTTAAAACTTGGTTACTCTGTCTGCCTCAATTTTCATATTGAAGCACACCACAATATAGTTAATACATTACAAAAAGTTTTATGGTTTTACAAAAAAGCATGTTTATACAAAGTACATACAGTACATAACATGTTACAAAGAAATAAGGTAATTATTTATTTTTTATATTGTGTCTGCATGCACAGGACTCAAAAAGGAGTGTACTTGTATGCCTAATGAGATCAAAAGAAAACTATAGAGCAAGAAAAGAAAAATGATTTCAGTACAAAGTATATTGTGCAAAAATTGCCTAAAGATCATGTAAAAATATTTGATTTGATACAGTGGCAAGACAAATGATGTGGACCTTTTAAAATTTTATTGTTTTCTAAATAAATTTGTCATAAAATGTGATCTGATCTTCATCTAAGTCAAGGGTATTGACAAACATAATGTATCTAAAAATAATAAAATAAAATAATAAAAATTCTGATCTTTTATGTCTTTATTGAGAACAACCAAAAAAAAAAAAACTTGGTGCTTGTGGAAAAAGTATGTGAACCTCTGAGTTAATGACCCCAAAAAAGCTCATTGGAGTCAGGTTTTAGCACACCTGGAGTCTCGTAAAGATAATAAGTTTGGAGGTGTGGACTACAGCTACTTTGACTGATAAAAACCCCTCAAACTTTTGGAGTTTGCTCTGCACAAGAAGAAAACACTTATGTGAGCGCCATGCCTTGCCAAAAAGAGCTTTCAGAGGATCTGCGATCAACAATTGTTGATTTACATAAAGCAGGCAAGTGTTACAAAGTTATTTCAAAGACTTTAGAAATTCACCACTCTACAGTTAGGCAAACAATCTACAAATGGAGACACTTTGGGACTGTTGCTACTTTACCAAGAAGTGGGCGCCCGGTCAAAATGACACCAAGAGTACAACGAAGACTCATCAATGAGGTAAAGAAACAACCCCGAATGATAGCCAAAGATTTGAAGGCATCATTGGAACTTGCTAACATCTCTGTTCATGAGTCTACAATACGTAAACCACTGAACAAGCAGGGTATCCACGGCAGGACATTGCTGCATGCCTGAAGTTTGCAAACGAGCTCATTGACACAACACAACGGTATTGGCTAAATGTTTTGTGGACTGTTGAAACTAAGATTAAACTATTCGGGAAAAAACACACAGCACTACATCTGGCATAGAAAGGGCACGGCATATCCTCATGAAAACATCATCCCAACTGTGAAGTATGGTGGAGGAAACATGATATGGGCTGCTTTGCTGCATCAGGGCCTGGCCAGCTTGGAATCATTGAGGGGAAGATGAATTCCCAAGTATATCAGACAATTCTTCAGGATAATGTAAGAAAGCTGACGTACAGACAGAAACTGTGTAGTAGGTGGGTGATGCAACAGGACAATGACCCAAGACACCGGAGCAAGTCCACAACAGAATGGCTTCAGAAAAACTAAATCTGCCTTTTGGAGTGGCCAAGTCTGAGCCCAGACCTCAACCCAGTGGAGATGCTATGGAGTGACTTGAAGAGGGCCATACACATGAGCCGTCCAAAGAATATGATGGCGCTAAAGCAATTCTGCCAGGAAGAATGGGCTAAAATTCCGCCTCAATGATGTGCAGGTCTGATCCACAGCTACTGGGTCAACCAGTTATTAATTCTAAGGGTTCACTTTTTATGTCGAATGGGTGTGTTCAATAAAGACATGAAAGATCAGAGTTGTTATTTTTAGACACATTTGTCAATACTGTTAACTTATAAAATGTGATCTGATCGTCCTCTGACAAATTTATTCAGAAAACAATGAAATACCAAAAGGTTCACATACTTTTTCTTGCCACTGTATTTGTTCTTTGCATACAGTAGTCAGAATGTAAACCAAAGCATATGACAGTAAACGAAAAACATTGTAAATAAACATTAAAACATTTACTTATTCATTCAGTTTTATTTCTTTGCATAATGTTAAAGTAGCAAAGTCTTTGTTTACATGTTTTAAATAAGTCACATTAATTAAAAACAAGTGTGAGGTATAAAGATGCAAAGTTTTAGAATGTAGTATTAAAAACTAAGTACATAGTCAAAATGAGAGATTTTTTTAATCCTTTGTTATCAGTGCATCTTAAAAGGCAATATAAAAATGTATTTGTTAATTTATTCATTCATTTTCAATGCATTTAAAATGCATTTAGAATTTAAAAGCACATATTAGATAAAAAACATGTAGGTGTTAAGAAGCACATTAAAGAAACAACAACAGCATATTTATGTGTTGCAGGTGTCGTGCAAAGTTCAGCTCCAACCCTAAACACTCACAAAGGGAAAGTGTTCAGACGGAGCTGTGGCAGATTTGGATCTGCAGGGAGGAATCGTCTTAAAGCAGGGTTGGCAACTTTAACATCAATTCAATTTAATATAGAAGACAAAATCATAGTAAACATTTTTTACATCAGTGCAGTTTTTTATAAATTGCTCTTCAAATGTAAGTGATATAACAATTATGCAGACGTTTTAGTTTTGTATGAAATAAACAGAAGTTAGCTTTCCAGTGTTATTTATATACACTTATAGAATTCTTCATAATGATCAATTGTAGACCTGCTTTTAAAAACAATCATATTGTAACAGTGAAAAACAGGGATGTCCAATACTCTCCTGGAGGGCCAGTGTCCTAATCTGCAAAGATGTCCTAATTAAATGCACCTGAACCAGCTAGATCAAGGTCTTACTAGGCAGATAGGAAACTTCCAAGCAGGTGTGTTGAGGCAAGTTAGAGCTAAACTATGCAGGTCAGTGGCCCTTCAGAACCAGGTTTGGACACCCCTGGTATTAAAAATCTTGATCTTCAAATTGGGTATGTGTTTAGGACCCTAAGCTAATGCTGTCCTTAAATTAAAGATGAGATGCATGATGCTAAATTAACAATATAGGGACTTGTAATTAACACTAAGAACAATATTCATTACAAACATTAAACACTAAGGCAGAACAATTAACTGAGGAAACAGGACTTAAATACAGGGGCAATCATCATTATTAAACAGAGGAACAGGTGTGCACTAATTTGAAACAAACAATAAACAACAGTGTAAGTGAACAATGTTGACGAAAACCAAAATGAAAAACAAATGTGACAATGAAACTAAACAGAACAGGGTTGTGAAGGAGCCAGAGAAGATACAATAGAGGAAAGAGCCAAAGAATGACCCAGAGTAGAACCAGGATGAAGGCCACTGTGGAGCTAATAAAGGGAGCACTATGATGGACCCAGGAACCTGCCTGACTAGAGACACAGACGGAGTTGTGGAGACAGAAAGTGTAGCCACAGTTGCAAAGGCTGGGCTGGAACAGTGGGTGCTGTAGATCTTGCTATACATATTTTCCAGCAGGAACCCAGTGTGGGTGGGGCTTCAATTTATGCAAACTAATGCCTGTTTTACACCGCACACGTATCCAGTACGTATGCGGTGTGTATCCGGCACCTATGCAGAGCAGAGGGCAGGCGTATCCGTTGTGCTTTCCAGCCAGCTGCGTTTGCAGTGTGTAGCTGATTCGCAAGTTTTGAAGCAAAAACTTCACATTATTTTGATTTCGAAATACATTTAGCAGAAAAGACTTGTCTAATAATAAACATGTTTAAAATAATAAACATGTTTTAATCTTTCGCTGCCGAAACGATCGCAGCACTGCATCCATATCCGTATGCAGTGTGAAAGCTCTAATCTGTTAACATGGGCGCCGAAAAAATACACAGGCCTAACTCCACTAGTCTACAGTGGGATCTGTCTTATTATCTGTAGCAGGCGTGGAGCAGAGTGGAGCTGGTGTTGTCCCCTGTAGTGAGGAAGACAGCGGAACAACTGTTGTCTGATTGAAATATTTCTGTAACTGTTCTGCGTGAAGTCCCATAACATCAGCATCTACAGTTTATTCAGGGTGCAAATAAATAAATGCACAATCCAGTCAATGACAGTAGTGCAGACATAAAGTGCTTGCTGATGTGATGAAAAATGGTCAGACTGGATTGAGGTCACAGGAATCCTATAGTTCAATACAACTAAGATAATGTATGAATTGTTGTAGGAGATTAGCATTTCAGAATATTCAGCACATCAAACTGAGATGAATGGCAATGTATAAAGATAATATCTTATTGGTTTCCCCTTATCTGACATCCAAAAACAGAAAGCTAAAGCTGCAGTGAGAACAAACTGGCACAACTTGACAGTGAACATGTAAAAATGTAGTGTTGTCTGATGAATCTGTAAGTAAGTTTTTAGTACTGAGAGCATGAATCCATGCAATTACCTTGCCTTGAGTCAACAACCAACAATGCTGCTGGAGGTGTAATGGTATGTACAATTCTCTGCAGTTAAACCATTCTTCACTGAAAAAATAAACTGTTGAATGAACATGATTTAATCGTAGCACCCATTATGCATCTAATCAAATCAAGTAACCTGAACTGGTTTTAAAATGTCAGTCTAACTTCTTTGCAACTAATTGACTTAAAATGTTAGTATTGTGTTAGTCTAATTCAAATTCAAATTTTATTTGTCACATGCAAGATCATACACAGTACAACATGCAGTGAAATGCTTTGCACGACCGTCTTACAGAAACAAAACAAAGTAGAA